>BJBW01010325.1:0-56395 GCA_004320125.1 Scolopax mira | reverse complement strand
TGTCGGTGTGCTTGCTCCCCTTCGCCTGGCCGTGACAAACAGTCTCCTGGTGGGTGATGTATTGTTGGAACAAATTACATTTTCACTGGGAATATGCAAGTGAAGCAAGAACTGGCTGATTGCGGGATCCTTTCACAGATATCCACAGATAAGTTAGTTTGTCATTAATGACCTGTCAGTGAGTATAAAAGAAGGAGTTGATGTCAGGTGAGGTGCCTCAACAACTGGAGAATCAGTTCATTACAAGCTGAAGAAAATGTGTTTTCTCCTCTCCAGCTCAACACCCAGGACAGACATAATTCAAGTGGCAATTTTTGTGCTTAGGACATTTGAATATAAAAGCAACTATTCCACTGAAACCACCGATGAAGAAGAGCGCAGGGGAACAGGTATCTTAAATGAGTTCAAGAAGTAGGTCATTAACAAGAAAGTAACAATGATAGAATTGGTTTCTGCAACAACAGATGGAAGCACAGGTATAACTGGATCCAAAGCTTCATTGCTCATAATCATCAGCAAGCACTCTGTGGAAATGTGAATGACTTTAAACATTATGGGAATAGTAGTTAAAAAAAACCACCCTCTGTTAACTCCATTTGAGTCAGAGGCCTTTGTGTTTCAAAGGCTGCTCGATTAAGCTGCTACAGCTTGTAATGATCTAATTCTGCACACTGAGATGAATGAGATGTAGGAGCAAAGGTATGGTTTTGCTGGGCCTTTTCCTCTGTTTAAGATCAGAAGTCTTCAAATCAGGAAATGAAAACTCTCTTATGATCCTTCTGAAAAGATGAATTACTCTTCATTTCTGATTTCTGAGCGACTTAGCTACGAGGCAAATGAACATAAAAGTTGCCAGAAAATGGGAGAATATTACTGAGATACTTCATACAGTGAGTTTGTTCAAAGCTGGATGAGTGAATAACTCTGAAAATTTTACAGCATTTCAGGGCCATGTGAAGAATCTTGGAGAACTGTGAAGACAAAAGTAAATGGAAACACTGAGAGGACTCATGACTGTCTCATACAGACTGGTAGGATGGCCCTGTCTCTGTCTCTGCGTGAGGCTGGCTGCAATATGGGTGGCCATGCAAGAACAGAGGGGCTGGAGAAGCAGCAAGCAAAAGCAGGAGCCTCACTCAATCCCACTTGTCTTTCATAACATCACAGCCACATAGCTTTGTGGCAGAGCTCTGGTGGCAGGAGATGGCTCCAGGCTGTGAGTTTCTGTCTCAATGTCTACAAGACAGCACCAACATTTCAGAGGGTCAGCGTTTGCAGAAAGGCTGCCTCCTCAGTGTTGCTCCATGATATACTGTCACCCAGTGTCCTGGTCACCATGAGTGTCACCTGGTGTCACCTGGCCACCATCAGCCCTGTAAGTGTCCAACTTACCCCATTCAAGAGAGAGGGCTTACGTATCTGATCCATCCCTGTGGCTTCAGAGAGCTGTGCCTTGGCTCTAATGCTCTGCACATCTCAGTGTTAAGAGGCTAAAGAATTCTAGCTGAGCAGCTCAGATTCAGTGAAAAAATTCAGTGAAATTCAGTGAAATTCAGATGGCCCATGGAACAATGTTATCACCTGATATACTGGCAGGTTTTGAGCTTCTACCCTGTGGAAATTTAAGTTCTAGTACTCTGACTGGGGTTCAACAGGGGAGCTGGGATGGGAGGTTAAGAAATGTGTCCCAGGTGCAGAGGCACAGAACAAGCCAGTATAATTCAGTGGTCAGTGAGAGAATCTGCTGCAGATGGAAGCACAGCAAAAAGCCCTTTCTGCTCCAGCAGAACCTCCTGCTTTGTTTTCCTGATGCTTGCTTTGCTCTTCTGCACCCGGGAGTTGCTATTCTACAAGAATGTCTTTCAGCCAGAAAAACCTTTTGGGAAACAACTCGGCATTTTTCAGCTAAGTTGAGGTGACCCATTTTGCATTGCTGCCTTTCTCCTGTAAAGACCTTTTCAACTGCTCTGCTTTTCATTTTTTTACTTTCAGGAGATGGGGAAATCTTAAAATATGGATGCTCTCTATAGAAGTAATATTTGAAGCAGCTTGAAAAATACATCTAAAATTAATTAGATTTTTAGATGCTAAAATATTTTTTCTGGGAATGATGGATGTGATTTAAAAGAACCTTTGCTGTCTCTGCTGCTCTAATGTGTTGTATTGCATGCAGTAGTCCAGTACTTCCTGGGATAAAAGTTATATCTGTCCAGTACTAGAAACCCACAAATAAAGAAAAAAAGTTGGATCAGTTCTCTGTGTGCTGCTGAAAACCAGAAAACTACACAATTAGTGTAACAAAAAATATTCTAACAAGTGAAGTAACCATTTATAATTTGATGGAAGCATTTACATCTGCTAATGTGCCATTTAATGTGCTGTGTAACACAATTCTGCATTCCTAATTGAAGCAAACTTTACTTGCACTATATCAAATGTCTCATTGGTTGCATTTCAAATGTCTCCCCGAGTCTTTAATTATATTCCTGTGCTGGAAAAAAAAAAGAGAGAGAGAAAAGAAAAAGAAGAAAAGAAATTAATACTAATTCCTGTTAAGTTGTCTAAAGTGAAATAACCACAACCATAGGCATGATCTGAAACCCCCAGAACTTGAAAGAAAACCTCCAACGGAGTTTGGTGGGCATTGGATCAGAGCTCATGTAGAAACTGTTGCAACTATACCTGTGCTCCACAAGAATTGTAAAAACAGGAGGAGGGAGTCCAATGTATTTTGGAATGCATTGGCCTGAGCGCAATATTACAAATGCCATAAACATCTGATATTCCTTTCATAGATGTCTCTGGCCTCGTGACAAATGAACTCAGCCTTTGAGCAAGTAGGGAGAAGAAACATAGACAGCATGCTTACAAAATATATTAAGGCTATTTAGATGAAAAACTCAAATAACTGAGCTCTTCATAGCTGTGGGCAAGATGATTAGATACTGTCAGTTTTAGCAGGAATTTTTTCTTACAGTTTTTCTAGCATACAGTATTCTCAGTGAAACAGCTCTCAAGAAATAGGATTTTCAAAAGGCTTCTACTGAATGCTGTGTGATACATTTTGACTTGAAACAGTTGTATTAGTTTATACAGATTTGCCTTTGATGCAAGGCGACATTCTAGTTGTGAGTAAAAAGTGAGAAGTAATCCTTTGTCTGTTCTCTTGTGGTGTATTGCGCTACTGCCAACATCTAAGTCTATTCCACATCAAATTAGTGCTTAGGACGATTATTATTATCAAAACATAGTTTACCTGTACTATAGAGAACACAAACAAGTAGGCAAAGTTTATAGAGGCATTTATTTCTCAAAAAAGAGAGGGTCACGGCCAAGTTAACTTTAATTTCATGCAGTACATTCCCTTGCAGGATTTCTAACCTGAAATGGGGAATTCCTGGCCTTGTGGGAAGTTTTACTGAAACAGAGGTCCTACACAATGTGTCCTGCAGTCTGCAAGCTCTCCTCATCCTTCAATCTTCAGTGTCAGAAAGTTTTTCAGCTGTAGCAGAAGCTGCACCTCATATTTATCACCAAAACCAGTGATTTTAAAGCAGCTATTTTCCCAAATAATGTTCTTCTTTATTAATCCTAGCTTTTATACACTATGAAAACAAATACATTTTGGCAGCGGAAGTATGGAACACTTTGCTAGCGATTCTGATATACATCTTTGAGTAGAATGGGGATCCCTGGTCTTCTGCTGAAGAATGATTCTTGCCTGTAAACAGGAAGCCATTCCAAGGAAGGGATGAAAATTAATGGTGGCTTAACTCTGAGAGGAAAGCTGTAACCTTCACAGAGGCTTTCTTTCCAGCTGTGTTCAAAGGCACTGTAATGACTTCAGAGAACTGCAGTGACTCATTTCAGATGATGACTACATAACTATTCATTTACACTTAATGAGTTTATTCCACCAGGTATAGGACAAATTCTAAACAAATAACACCACTGAATCATACACATCAATAAATTTGAGCGGTAAACTGATTCTGGGTAACAAAGGTAATGATAAAGAGAGAGGAAGAAAAGCTGCCTCCAATTAATGAAAATGCCCTTTGTATTTTCTAATAGCTCAAACATTAATTTGAAAATGGCTTTCCCTGCAATAATTTACAGACAAGCACTTCATAATGGGAAAACAATTCAAATTTATGTGCAGTTGAATGGTGATGATCTGATTAACTTATTAAATTCTTGTTGATTCTACAGTCCAGATGAAGTGTACCATTCTTCATGGGTTTCATACCTTGCAGTTTTAAGTTCTCACATTATCAGACTTCAGGCTTCAGTTGCTACTGAAGGTCTTTTCTCCGGAATGTCCTCTGGTGCAGAGTGAACAGAACCAAGATCCCAGGGATTGATTTCATTTGTCTCTTTCCATTAATTCCAAAGATACGTTCTCTTCCACCTTGGAGGAGCACTTGATTAAATTTAGCATTAGAATTCACAGAGTTCTCAGCTGCTGTGGAGTGTAATTGAAACGGCGTGAAACACTAGAAACACACAATTCAAGTTAAAGCTGATTCAGTCAGGGAATAGCCATGCTGGATTTAAGTTCAAGAAGATTAGCTTGAACCCTGTCAAGTTTACTGTCCTTCAGAGGAAGTGAGTTAGCTTTTGAAGCAAGAGGAGATAAAAAATTATCCATGGGTAAAGACAAAAGAACACAGTCAAATCAGTCTGCCAAACCTAGTGTCCAGTGGCTTTAAGAAATGGGCAGTAATATCAATTTATCTGTAATGCATTTGTCAGCTAGAGCTACCCCAGCTTTAAGCACCATCCCCTTGTATTTTTTGTGTGCCCTAAATAATTTTATGGACAGTAGAAAATTGTTCAAACCCTCAGATGTTATGTAGAAGATGCTACACGCTAGAATAAATTAGTATAAATATAAATGTAGGTGTCTCCAGAATCTCTTTCACAATAAAGGCTCCCTGTGGTTATGCGGTGTGTTATGTTAAAAAGTGCAACCTAGTGAACTGGCACTGAGTTAACATGAGTCCTAAACCAATTACCCCTCCATTTACTGCTCTGCTTCATGGCTTGCTTTGCCACTTATTCACTGTTTTGACCTTTAGTGTCAGCCCTTTAGTGTCCATCCTTGTTCTGTCAGGAGAAGGGCTTGAAGCCAAACTGCATTTTTTCAGGGGTATCCTAGGTGTTGTGGCACTCCCCTGCACAGACCCCTGCAGCTGTAATTGCTGGATAACACTGTGCTTCCTTGTGTTCAAGAAAGAGAGAATTCCTTAGAAACATCCAACTATTTTAGCCTGTTGTAGCCGTAACTTATTTTTTTTCCTCCAAAACAGCTCTGAATCTTGTCTAGTATCAGCAAATTCTGAGTATCCTAGTTCATGTACTGAAAGTGAACATAAGACTTCATCTTTCATTGAACACTTATCTTGCTTTTATTCCAACTTTTTCTATGGACTTTAATTTACCAGGTGCCATTATCATTCAAGTCTGTAATCCCATTTCCTACTTCTAATTGTTCTTACGGCTACTGGCCAGAGACTCTAGGACTCCTATCCTTTAAAAAAAAACCAAAAAAACAAACAAACCCAAAACACAACCTCTCATTCTGGAGACCAGGATCTGAAGCCTGCATCAGTCCTTCCTTAAAATTCAGTGGAAACTTTGCCTGGGTATAAAGTTCTAATCTTTACCTGAGTATAGTTTAAATAAAAAGTATTAGTTTGACAGAAGCATCTGCAGAGATATCCAGCTCAATTTACAAAAGAAGAGTTACTTTCTGTGTTCACTAGTGCTTGTCTTCACAAGGACACACAGAGAAGGTTTAGGTGGATGAATTAAATTTACAAAGTCAGCATTCATACAATTGAGTATCTTCTAGGATTAAGTCACAGCCAGAGCCAGTTAAGGATGTTTCATTTCTGAGTGAAAGCAGGCACATGTGGTTTATGTGCTGTAGCTTGCTCATGTTGACTTCACACCTTCCTTGATATACTTTGACTTTCCTGGCCATTTCTCACTTGTCAGTTTGACATATATTCTTTTAAAAATAGGGCCTTTGTAACTGAGGCAAAAAAGTATTTTGGCTTTCTTCAGTAAAACTCTTGCCATACCAAAAGTGAAATTCCTGCCTGAATAATACAAATTTACTCTATATTTCAGGGAGGGACATTCTTCTAAGTGCACCCCACAAAGCACAGCTAGAAACTGTCTCTACCAAATGAATGAAATAAAGGCACAGACCACTTCTCTGATGTCTCACAAAACCTTCATAAAGGGAAGACCATGATCCCACCCATTTAAATATATCACCACCGTTAACGTTCTTCCAGTCAACCTTGGTCCGGGTTCATGTGGCTCAGCTTTTTAGTTTAGTGCTCAGTGACCTTATATATTGTCAGCATTATGCCAATTTTTAATTCTCTTTTAACTCTTTATTTCCCTGCATTGCTGTGAACTCTTGCACAAAGGTAGTCCAGCAAAATTTTATGCCAGGCAGTAAAATCAGTCCATGTTTTGCACTTCTAGAAGTTCAAAAAAAATCCTACTATTTGGGGAATACTTGATTTGGTCAAATGAGCTGCTTCTTGACTCAAATCTTGTAATATAGGTTGCAGCCCAAAGCAGTTTTTTATGACCACATTACAGTGTTAGAAAAGATCCCATGACCTCTGAAAAATACAGTATCTATGACAGAAGTGCTGTCACAGTCTTAACTAAAGCAGTATAAATGCATAAATAGAAGGGACAAGGTGAAGGCCTTCAGGGCATTCCCCTAAAATAGTATCAGGTCTCTAACTAGATATTTAAAGTGAATTTTCTCCTATTGGGAAACTCTATAGGCAAAACTAGTTCTCATTCTGGCCAGGCAACAAAAGGGCAGTATCCCCTCAGCAACTGATTGAAAGTATCATGCAGAAAAGCAGCCAATTTTTGTTTTTTAATCCAGGTTGCAAGCAAAAATCTCTGCTTTCCCAGAAAACTTTCTATAGAGGGACCTCTGTTCAGTTCTTTCCTTGGCAGTCCCTGGTGAGTTTTATTTTTATGGTCAGTGCAGGACACATGCCATTGCCATGCTTTCACTGAACACAACCCAGCAGCCACGGGGCCAGTGGTGAGCCTGGGACTGTTGTCAGTGGTCAATAAAGTAATATAACACTATTATACAATCATAGAGTCATAGAATCATCTAGGTTGGAAGGGACCTTAAAGATCATCTAGTCCAACCACCAACCTACCTCTGACAAAAAAATAAATAAGAAATAAAAATCACTAAACTATATTCCTGAGGATCCTGTCAACCCATCTTTTGAACACCTCCAGGGATGGTGCCTCAACCACTTCCCTGGGCAGCCTATTACAATGCTTGATAACCCTTTCAGTGAAGAAATGTTTCCTAATATCCAACCTGAACCTCCCCTGATTCAACTTAAGGCCATTTCCCCTTGTCCTATCTCCTGTGACTTGCGAGACGAGTTTATATGGCTAAACGCAGGCCACCAAGCTTGCCCTAGTGACTGTAACAAGTAATTATTAAAAGAATTGCTGTAAATATGATTTAAAAACCTGGACAATGCTAAAGGCCCCTAATTATCATTAAAACACTCCACTATCCCATTAATTTTAATGTTCTGATCAGATTTTGATTAGATAGATTGCTAAGCCTCCATTATTGGATAGTACCGAGGTCCGAGGAACTGCCTCTTGCACAATGGAGGATGTCACCTGCACACAGCCTGGGCATCATTGAGAGCTAAGGTTGTGTCTGCAGGCTATAAATTAACTGTTGCAGCAGCCTGAATCAGTTATTCAGGCTTCAGAAGCCATATGTCAATGTATATCAAAATAGCAATATATCAACAACTGTCTGAGACGAAGGACATGAGATAAAAAAGAAAATGGAATCATTTAAAAAAAAAAGAAATTAAAAAAAAAGGATTGGGCAAGTTGCTGATTAGCATCTTCAGAAGCCATTGTTTTTTAGCCAGCATTTTCTAAAATCAGCCCAGGTCACCCTGCAAGCAAGGGGAGGGAGGGGAAGGAGTGATGGAGCTGGATGCTGCACAGAGACCCCTCAACTCCAGTCACTTGCACTGGCCCTTGGTTTGGCCCTGTGCCATGTCATTGAGAGGTAATTAGTTCAGGGTCATTTAAAATGTGTTCATTTGACCAAATGCAGCACATACCTCATCAAAATGAGGGGGATTTACATCAGCCTTAGCATTTGTATTGAGATTGACTCTAGCTGTAATGGGAGCTATATATTTATAGCCGCCCCCAAAAAGGTTTGCTCTGTCATGTACCTCCTGATAAAAAACAGAATGAGATTTTGATACCACATGAAAAGAAGAAAGAAGGAAAAGAGATGAGGAATGTCATTTGATGGACACTGATAGGTATTTATTCACTATGACCTAATTCACTACTTGTTTCTGGAGCCTAGGGCAATGAATAACATATTAAGTGATATTAATGTGAAATATGGTTTCTGCTCCAACAGCAATCTTCGGAAATTACTGCCGTTATATGTAAAAAACATACACAGCCCTTCCCTTTTTCCCAGCACCCTTTTCACAGCTGTGGTCTATAGCAATATGGTTAGTTACATTAATTCTGGCTTTATTACCAACTCCAAAATGCAGGACTTTTCCAGTTACTCTGCCAAGCAACCCTATTCCTCTCATTCTATTTCCTTCTGTTCCTGAGTACTCTTCAGCCCCCTTTTAATGTATGAATGAAGGAGGGATGCAGCTCACATTTCTATGTCTATCAGCACTTTTAAAGATATTAACCAAAGCTGTTTATCCTCTCTCGCTGTAGCAAGGCAGAAGGCTGGAAACATCGTTTTATTTTCAGAAATACAGGAAACAGCTATGCATGTTCACAGGTGTATTTGATGTAATATTTTATATCAACATGCTCATTTCTTTCATGAGGAAAGCAGTAAGGAGATGAAGCTGGGAAACACTAGTGAGAAGCAGCAAAAAAATATGCATAAAATATGATACAAAATTGAAGTAATAGTATTTATGTTCTTTTAAGTACATTCCCATAAAGTATAAATCAGAATAAGGCCGAGATTGTACTCCTGGCCCTCTTTTGTAGAAGAAGAAATGCAAATATTCTATACATTAAAATTCACTTCTGGGCACTCTTGTAAACATATGCATCATACAGAGGATTTTTTATTATATGACTCACATTTATCTTGTAGCTGCAAATAAAAACATCTGTACTAAAACAATGGGAAGTGTCTATATTAGAGGCAAACCTCCCAATCTTTACAAATAAGTCCTAAAAATTTAATGCCTGTTAAATAAGAAGGCAGTGTTCACTGCAATTTTGCTAAGTGTGAGATGTGTACCTGAGGTGTAAAAAGGTTGCAAAACATCGGCATTTTAAATGAAATCTCATTATGTTTCTTAATTAATTATTTTGATGAACAAATGATTTTGTTTAAATAGGGTTTGTTAATCTCACAGGGTGACTTAATCCTGATTGTATTCTGTCTCAGCCCCACTAAAGGGCAGTAAGCAGCACTCAGCTGGCTTCAGTTAAAGATTGTATGAATTCATCTCATCCCTGTATTCTCAGTGGAGAGAAATGAGGCTCTCTCAAAGGTAAATCAAGTACCCTTTGGATTACTCTTAAATTCCTGGAGGTATTTAAGAAATGTGTAGACATGGCATTTTAGGGCATTCTCTAGTCCCCAAGATTGTTAGTTTGTGTCTGTTTGTTTTATTATTTTGTTTTGTTTTGTTTCTTTTGTGGTTGGCCTCGATGATCTCAAAGGTCCCTTCCAACCATGAAGATTCTGAGATTTTGAGGTCCTCTCCATTGACTGTGCAGTCTATGCTGGGATCCTGGTCCCTGGTGGTACAGCTAGGCTGGAAACCTACAGGCAGCTGAGAAGAGACCTGGATGAACGAGTAGGGTCTCCCCTCAAGTCCTGGCTTTCTCTGGAGGAAATCCTGGATGCATGAGAAGGGAGAGAGCTTCACCATACTCTCGGAGAACTTATGTGAATTGTGGGGTGCACACAAAGCTCATCTGTACTGGCACGTAGGTCCAGACTGGAGATGAGGTGGTGGTATGCAGTTCATTTAAATCAGACTAACGGTACCTAAGAGCTGTTGCAGTTTTGTTTCCATGCCTGACTCATTTACCTGCCCTTATCAGCATCTCCATTTGCAAAGCATATCCCTGCTCAACACCATAAAGTCCTCAGGATGCGGAACTACGAGCAACTTCCATTAACACCTGCACAAGAGACAGGTCCCATCTCTGTTCAGACAAAATGCAGTGGTGGTGGCATTTGACCCTTTGCACAGTGGCTTAGTGAGTGCATCACCCCAGACACAAGGGCACTGAATATGGCCATGATGGTGTCCCAACCCAGGCTACAAAGTCATGCTCAAAACTATGGGACATGGGGAAAAGTAAGTGTTTGATATGTGTTCGATATGCGTTCGATGTGTTTTTATGTGTTCAATAACACATAAAAATGAGGATGTATGAAAAGATTTACTTTTGAGGTTTGAAAAATAACCATGCTAAAAAGCAAACCAATTTAGAATAGCAATTTTTAAGGGACAGAAAATACAAAGAACCTTTGCAAATAGTTAAACACTGTAATTGTAGATTATCTTTATTTAACAAAGAGAAAGGTTAGATACCTCCAGAGCTTTAGAAGATTGTTCTGTCATTATGTCACAATTGATCAGAATTTAATTGTTCCACTTGAGGATTATTTTCCTCATCTCTGCATTATTATATCCTTTTGGCTCACAAATCAAAATTAGTTATTAGAAAAAGTTACTAATTTCTCTTAAAGAGAGAGTTTTCTTTTGAGTGTTTGTGCTGAGATACTGGTCTTGATTAACTTTCTTCTGTAACTTATAGAACATAGCTGTTTTAAATCTCAAATGTACCAAATTAATGTATTCCTTACACAGGCTAAAGGTTTCATCCATTTCAGAGGCACCAAAAAACCCCTTAAATTTAAAAATTAAAAATCCCTTCCTTTCTCAGGAAAGGTAACTTGGTTCTACAAACGATGATCTCAAATGATGATCTCGATGATCTCAAAGGTCCCTTACAACCACTAAGACTCTGTGATTCTGTGAAAAGAAATATGAGAGGTCTCTGTTTAGCTTAAAGCCCAAAGTTGGAATTGAGACAGATGTCCCCAGATAGCTCTAAAAATTTTCAACTTGATGTTCTCTTTTGGTATCAGCTGCAATCCACATGCCACCATAGCCTCAGGCACTGATACTCATCATTCTTATTTTGATGTTCACAGAGGGAGTAGGATGTCAGCTGTATTGGATCCTGATCCAAATTCCCCTAACATGCATTATGATTTTTTGGGGTGCTTGAGTTGGAAAGGATAGCTATAGAGTAAAGTGATAATAAAGTAGTAAGTAGGTGGAAGTAAGCAAAAAATAGTAAAGATAGCAAAGCACAGTGATATGGAGAGATACAGTGAAGGGAAAGATGTGGAAATTATTTTCATTTTTTATATATTCCTAGTATAACATCTTTTTCTAATATCACATTTTCTACTTTTTGATAATAACTTCATATTCATCATCTGGCTATGGAGTGCATAAAATGATTGGAATTACCAGATTTGTTTTAGTTTCTGTGTGTAACATGATCCAAAGTGTCCATGAGGTCCTCACAATCATAAGGATTCAGAAGCCCTCACAATCGTGAAAATGTCTTGCCTCCAAAGAAGAACTGGAGGGCTTTCTGCTATATTGTGCCAAGTGCAATAGAAATGACAGTACTACCACTGAAGTTGGATTTAGTAGCCTAAAGTACCAATTTACCAGCCAATTGAATTGACATTTGGATATGTATTACCATGGACTGACCCTACTTGCACTCTGAGTTGCTCAGGTTTCTGGCTCAGGTTTGGGAGGTGTTTTGATAGTGAGAGTAGGGCTGTATTTGAACTAATGAATCTTGGAGTGGAGACAGTCTTAGTTGTGCAGTTGTTTTCACCTGGCGCTGCACCAGAATCCTTGAAAAATATGTGTTCAGACTTGAAGAAAATTTTAGCTAAAAAAAATTGAAGCTTCTCAAAGATGGTTAGATGTCTGGCTCCTAAATCAATGAAAGCTAGCTTTGTAAATAGCTTCAAAATGCTAAAGCAGCAAAAGACATAACTTCAGTATGTAGCTTTCTCAGAAGCAGGATTCCAACACACTTAAATATCAATAGCTTTTCCTGCATTACAGCATTTTTGCTAAAAGTCTGTGAATGTGTACGTGTGTGCAAGTAGTAAGTATACCATATATTCTTGTTTATATTGTCTTTAAAATGAGAATCATTATGTGGAAGTTTTCAATGGCAAATACAAGCCTCCTACAATCACACAGAACCCAACCACCCCTATGTTTGCTTGAGAACAGGGTTATCTTTGTTGTCATGCTCTTCTTTTTTCCCCGTCATTGCACTGTATTGTATTATGCTTTTTAGCATAATACAAACCTAGAAACGCTCCTGTGCTTGCCAACTGGTGGCCAGCCATGAGAGCCGATTTAAGCAGTTAGCAAAATCCCCCATCTGGTATCTGGACTTCCAATGTATGACCTGCACATTAGCACAGCTGAGGCTCCAGCTGACACCCTCACGGCATTTCCACCAGGTGACCTGAAATACTAAGCCAGGAGGAGTTTTACTAAACTTGTCTCAGCTGGAAGCTGGTTTCTGCAATATTTTTCAGTGTTATTAAATTAGTTCATTCCCTTCATAGATTCAGATGCTATTTTAGAACAGTTTTACTCTTTTCCCCAGGCAACCTGTTTTTTATTATGAGCTATTTTTATATGAATCTTGTTCTGCAGATTCCTTGGAAGGAGGAAAAATGCTTTCTAAGCTTAAGGGATGCTCAGTGCCGTTCACTGATTTATCAAGTGAATTCGACATCACACTTTTTCTCTTGCTCAAATCTCATGTTGCTCCCTGAAAGGTTCATTGAAAGGATCAATGCCCAGGGATTTTAGTAGCTGTATTCTTTATGGATTACATTGCATGGTTAAAGATTTTTGAAGCATGCTTTTTCCTTTTTTTTTTTTTTTTTTAATCAGAAATTAGCTTATTGGCTCTGTAGTGTTTTCTCTGAATGAAGAGAGATGGTGATAATATCCATCATGAACACCTGAATGTGTCTTTGCGTCACCAGACCATCTCCAACCATCTCCAGCCTCATTTCTTTATTATCAATACAGTCTATAGCCAGATAGCCAGATGCTTATGTTACTTGTCAGCATGATTCCTCCTACCTGATTTTAGAAATATAAAATTGGCCTCAGATTCTAATCTAAAAGCATTGTCAAAATGAAGGGATAAACACCCTCATTTAAGTTTGTGATTTCTTTTTTAGCTACTGCCAAAAGTTTTTGAACCCACTGCCAGTTTTCAGCTAAGTCAAGGGACAATTTCATGGCAGAGAGAGATCTGAACTGATGATTGTATAGAGGAGAAGACCTTATTAAGCTAATGACTGAGGGAAGACAGAGGGACCCTGATGGTTGTACTTGGTCTTTCTAGCAACCAAAAAGCTGCCAGCTATCCATGAATGTGTCATGTCACACCCTGGAGTGGGGCACCACTCTGTTCCAGCCTCTGCCTGGCCAGCAAGAAAACCACATTCGGGAGAAGACATAGGAGATGTCAACCTCTCCATGCAGATGCAAGGCATGTAGATTTGGGGTTAAGGGTACTCTGAGCAGGTGAATATAGTATGGTTGGACACCCTGGGGAATGTATTGGGGTCACAGGACAAAGCTAGGTATTGTACAGATAATTCCATTTAAAAATAAGAAAAAAAATGTTTACTGTGAGGGTGGTCAAACACTCACACAGGTTGCCTAGAGAGGCCGTGGAGTTTCCATCCTTGGAGGTATTCAAAACCAAAGGGGACATGGCCCTGAACAATCTCTTCTGCTTGACCTTGCTTGAGCTGGGGGCTTGAACTTGAGATATCCAGAGATCCTTCCAATGTCTGCTGTTCTGTGACTCTGTGAAGTATCAAGAACATAGGAACAAGCAGAACTTATTCAAGTGGAGGTGCTGGGAACATGGGACATGCTGGAGTGTATTGCTGAAGAGTATAAGATACGTGGAAGGCAGCTGAGGAAATGTGGAGGCTGTTGTCAGGAGGTTGTTAGGCTACTGTGGAGCCATAAGTGAAGTGGATGGATGGTAAGAGTACCACCGGGACTGGAGTGTGGATGGGACTTGAAATACTGCAAAGGGGACATAATAGATGTTTGCAATAGGATTCATAAGAACCTGGGCAGCTGGGTTTGTTACCAGAGAAGATAAGGAATATAGAGGAACCCTAGGAAATGTGGTTGATTAGTTCCACAGCTCCTGAGAGGCTTGCTATGTTTCATCATGTTTTTGGCTCTTCAAATGTTTTCAGATCTTTTATGCAGAATCTTGGCTGCTGGCGTGAGATTCTTTTTGTTGTTTTTTCTCTCCTTAATTTTTGCTTTAAAGTCATGCATCTCAGTGAGACTGTTTTTCACTTTCTTGAGTTAATTGCAGGCAAGAGGTGGAACCTACTTACCATGTGTTACTTTATTATGTATTCTTTCTTTCTGCACGCTACTCTTTGATACAAATTACTTTGTTGGGCTCTTTTATTGTGGTTACAGGGTGCTAATGCACTTCTAGCATGCCATAGGAGTCATTCATATCAGAAGAGTCTAGCTTTGATCATGCTTTTCCTGTTATCCTTGTTGATTACCACTATTTGCATATGAGTTGATTCCCCAGGTTTGTGATCTGTTGTTTGGTCTGGTTCCATCTTCTTGCATCTCTCCAGGTTCCTTGTTTGCTTTACTCCGCTTTGGTGTAAGAGATGTTTTGAAACTAGTTAATTTCAAAGGCAAAGGTTTGTTTTACACTTTTACACACAAAGGTTTGTTTTTTTAACTTTTGGCAGTTTTAATTTATTTCATTACAAATGAGACTTTGATATTCACCAGACATCATGTGGTGAATTGTTTACTGTTAAATTCATGGTTGAAGTATAATAATATGCCAGTGCTTCAAAGAATCAGTCCTGAGAAAATCAGGAAAGCAGTTAATTCAGCATCAAGATTTGGGCAGGGCCAAGTGTTCTCCCACATGTGTTTTCTGAACAGATGTCATATCTGTCTGCGTGCAAGTTTGCAGTCAGCTTTCTAAGCTCGTTCATTGAGAATGCCCTTGCTTTTATGGTGGTTGGGACAATGAAGGTCATTTCAACAAGCTGCCTGTGTCTCCTCTGTGTCCTCTGTAAGGATACACATTCACTACTCTGTTTTGTAATTTCCGTGAAGCTTCTCATTTTGTTAATGGCCTATGAACCTGCACATTTGGTAAATGAGGTGTTGATATAAGGAATGTAAAGACATAACCAAATATGAACTAAGCAATAGTGCAAGTCTGTGGCTGCCATTTTCCTCTACTCTACTCCTTATTGATGAGTGGCTTCATCCATTTGACTGCGTTAACAGCTCTCAAATTTACTTCTCCGTCCACCACCATCTGCATGTCCTCAGGCTCATATGTCCTTCTCTTTGATATTTCACCTTGGGTCATCATAATATCTCAGTATCTCCAAAACCAAATTTCCAAGTCTGCCCCTGAAGTCCCCTCTGATTCCCTCACCTCCAACATTGTCAGTGACATCACTTTCCTCTCTTCTCTGGGAGATGGCTTATCAGCCTCTCTGATGTCTATTCTTCCAGATCAGCTAAAATGTCACTGCCATGACCACATGTTGCCTCGCCTCTGGTTCTCTTCCTTTCATCCCAAGAGTATATCCAAATCAAAATCATTGCTTTCAAGTCCCTATATAAATTTTCAATTTTTAGAGTTGACCATAAACACTTTTCACTATCCCTTTCCTCCTTTCGGTGGTATCTCTCAATGTGATTATTCATTTAAAGTGTAGTTGAATTTACTTAGTGACAGGACATGGATTAGGATTTCTAACATTTATTTTCTTTCCTTGTGCTCACTATGGCCATGATATTGAGGTGAAGAGTAAGATGGGCATAAGCACACCACCACCTTCAGCCTTTTTCTTTACCTGGTGAAATAGTATTTCAACTGCTGCTCCAACTCAAATCATCCGTTGTGTGATTAGGATGAGTTAGTGAGACAGATCCAGCCTACGACTGAGAAACTCACATGTGCTTAGGTTCTATCCTTCCAGAGAGCCATAGTCTGAGGTCCATATATCCCGTTATATATTTGTATATAACCTGTGCAGGTAGTAAGTAAGTGATGGTCATGTCACAAGTCCCTCTCGTTATTTTCTTCCACAATTTTTTTGTTTGTTTGTTTTTTAATGATCTTTGCAGCATTGGTTTCTGAGGCCTTCACATTCTTCCTACTCAGGTTATTCCTAAAAGTGTACATCCAGAGCAGTAAATACTGAAAGCATATATTGTGCTAACTGAAGGCACATTTAAACTTTTGTCCTACTACTTGGCTTGAACTAAACCGTTCTGCAATGTGGGTTGTTCCTCTTCCTTCCTGGGCATGCTCCCTGTTCCGCCCGTGCTGGAGATCTACAAGGTCTTCCCAAGCTGTTAACATGGTGGTGCCTATCATTTCTCTGTGAGGCTGATCAGGAGAATTTACTTGATGGTTCCCATGTCATTAAACATCTTGAATCAGTCTTTACAAGTGCCAGACCACAAATCCTACAGCCTTCTGTATATCATTGATGGAGATAATGAAGGGAATGAATAAGTTTCAATTTACCAAACATGCTTTGTGCCTGCATACACTCTCCCCTTTTTGTCACTGATTACCATTTTAGATACATTTTAGATACAATGTTGTATACGATGTATAAGATTACACATTCCTTTCTAGCTCCCTATGGCTTTATTAAAAAAAAAAAAAAAAAAAGGAAAGAGAGGGAAGAGGGGAGGGAATACACAGTGCATTCCACCAATGTAGGTATGGGTGGAGTGAGAGAGCGACGGCAAGATTGTAGTTGCTGGCTGGGGCTAAACCACGATGATGTGTAAAACACGATGGATGTATATACCTATGCATATTGCATATATTTATAGTGTATATGTACAACACATGTAGAACTCTATGCATGTACATACACATACACACACATAGACATATCAAGCATATACACATGAATCTTTAAATACCTCTGTGCTATGGAAGAAAAGTGACACTTTGAATCACAAAAGGCCAGTTTATGTGTTTACAGTTATAAAGTACTCACATGAAAAACACCCCCAGAGCCATAAATCCTATTATTAGAGTTTCACTCTGCTTTTGTTATTTCAGTAATTTTGGAGGCTTTTTCCTGAGCCAGCAAGATATAATTTCTTAATAATACAATAATATCTTTACTCTAGCATTAAGCTACCTGTGTTCATTTTTGCAGGTTTTTTCCTGCTGGAATCAGGTAGAATAAGGAACCTGGTGCATTTCTTTTTAGAAAATGCTCACAGTGCATACAGTGAAGCTTATTATTTTTGGAAGCAATAAGAAATCCTTCAAGTAATCTATGTAGGCAGTATCTTTCCTGATGTGGAAGTTAACATTTTTTTGAGAAACAGAAACAGCACTTTTCTGGAGACATGGACTACGCCTGAGAGTGTAATCTCAATACAAAGCTGAAGTGAATAAATGATTTACACCTTTCAACTCCCTTATGTTACTAGCACCTAAATGAAATGTGCTTAATTATTTCTGAAATTGAAGGTCTCCTTGAAAATTTTTCACAATTGGGATGACTCCTATGTGTCACCAAACACATGAGAAAAATCAAAATATAATTTTTTTTATATGTTAAAGGTTTCATATAGGTAGTTATTACAATTGAGATGTGGTAAAAAAATGAAACAAAACTATCAAAAATAATTTACTAGTTTATATTAATAGAATTCCTTTTCAGAAGAGTTTTGAAATATAAATTTTGAAGTTACAAATAATAAATGTTCTAATATGAACCCACAAACATCTTTTCAATAAGAATTAAATGTGCAGGTTGCTTTGAGAAGCTGGGATCTCCATCTTCTCTTTTGGAGAACAAGGTTTTAACAAGTAGGTCACTGGGGCCAGGGAAAAATTTTGGAGGAATCATAAGAAAATGGGGGGGAAAAATGAGAAAAGGAAATTGGTGTTGAGCATGGGGCAAATTAAGCAGACCCTATTGACTAGCGGCTTCAGTTTGCAACACAAGGTCTTTATTTCCAGAGAAATGTTATTAGACTTGTCCCCATATTGAAACAGACTGAAAAATCATGTTTTCTGGTCCTAAGTGTTTCCCATAATGTGGTATTGTGCAATGGAAACTGACATAATCTTCATGCTTATCATCCCAGGTTTTTGGGTAAAAACTGCAGTATCAGCACTTTGTGAGATTCGGTAGTAAGATGTGAAAATTGTTGCTTCGTTTTAACAATTGTACTAGATTTTTTATATAGTCTAATAGTATGTCAAAGCCATAGCATTCCCTGTTGAGTAAGCACAAAACTTCACCATTTGCCTATGTTCTGTATTTTTCTATACCTGGCAAGCAAGCAAAATCCATGAATTTTACTAGTTCTTAATAAATACTCAGCAATGATATGAAGCATCAGGGGAGATGCAAAAGGAATAATAATACTACTAAATGAAAAAGAGTAGGATTAAGCCAGTTCATTTATGTTCAGGAAGGAGAAGGAATATGCTTACATATGATAAAAATAAACTGATGAAATTTCTAATATTTATAGAATATTTCTCCAAAGTCATTTTGATGTGACTAACAAATTACCTTCAATCTTCCCATCTGAGGCAGGCTTATCTTCAAGTCTTCACTCTCACCCTATTTCTTTTGCAGGACCTCCTCCCAGTTTCTGTAGGGATGGGGGGCAGGGAATCAGGGTCTCTCCCACTCACATGGCTGGAAAGGCATCAATACAAATTACTTACTCCTCAGGCTAATCCATTCTATTTCTAAAGCTATAGTAGGGAAGCATTTCTTATAAAAATCTGGCTCTAAGGAGAACTGCGTCTTGCCAGCATGACCCTGACCAGTGCTATGGGCCAAACAGCAAACACCACTCTCAGGTGATTTCTCACCTGAGGAGCATTGCACAGCTGCATCAAAGAGGCACTAACTGCAGTGAAAAGCTTTATGTCATCCACAGTTTATCAATAAATAAGAACATCCCACTCCCTGTCAAGCAGAACCAGTCACCATTTGTTTCAATACCAGCTTTGTTGTTCTTGGGTCATTTTTGGGAAGCCAGAAGCATTTAGTTCACTGCAAAGCGAGCCAGTCAGCAGTTATTATTAAGACTGGTGGAGCATTGCAGCAAGCCTGTAAGAAGAGATTGGATGTTCAAGTCTTTACTGCCACTAATTCAGACGCTGATGGTTGGATAATACCTACGCCTCTCTGTAGCCAGCACAGAAATTAATCATTTTGCTCTAACTTTTCCTCCAAAATGTTTGTCTGCTGTTCCACTCATCAACACACAGTTGACAAGGGCTACTTGTAGGCATTTGGCCACAGTTCAGCTCCAATTTTGTTCTTTCATTCTGGTGGAAAAACAGTGCTGACTCAAGGCAAATGCTCAGGAGGATGAGCCGGCTGGCACCAGCTGGCCTGGCCCTACCTCTTCTCTCTTCACTGTGCCCAGTTCATGCCTGTTCAGTGCAGTTGCCCATACAAATCCATCTCCTTCTCTATCCCACCAACTTTCCTTTGTTACGTCTCTTCCATGATAACGGCCTGGGCACATGCAAAACCTGGTCTTGCCAGTCTTACCTGGCTTATTTGGAAACTGACATTGCCAAGAGCATGAAGCAATTGACATCATCACAATTCCCCACATTAGCCCATGGATTGTTAACCTGATGGTCAGAGCCGTTATTTCTTCACTAATGCACGCCCAAAGCTGGGATGGGATGGAGACAAACCCCATGTAGGGGAGTAGGTGCTACAGCAGGGAAGAAGGGAAAAAGAAAAAAAAAAAAAAGGAGAGTTGGTGACAGAGAAAGAGAAGATTGCAGGGTTGCAGTTGGGTTTGATGCAGCTTATAAGGCAGCTGGGAGGCTGTAGGGTGTCACAACCATTCCTCCCATGGCACGTCTGCAGGTGGTGACAGAGCAACTCTCCCCTCAGGTAAACCTGGTCCACAGAGTTTCATGGAGGTCAACTTCCATCTTTACAAAAATTCTTCAATGACGCAAAGGAAATCCAGTGTGCCCGAGGGGACATTGTTTTATGGGATTATGTCACAATAAAACAAAATATTGTTTAGCTCCCAGGAACTGATACCAGTGCCTCTGGCATGGCATTTGATTCTAAACATGGGACGGTCCTCCACAGCTGGCTACCCAAGCAAAGCTGCACATCCTCACAGGGGAAGTATCAATAAGCCAGTGGAAATGGAGGCTACTGCAAATTAAGGTAGTAAGTCAAATTGGTCTTTTGGCATCAGGCTAATATGCTCCTGAGCAGTGAAGTCTCTGATGTATCTCCCTGCTCTCGCAGCTCCTAGGCACTCAGCTCACCTCAGCTTTCCATACTCGAGTGCCTCCTTAGTGTTATGTCACTGTTGTCCTCTTCAAGGAACAAAAGGATGAGAATTATTCATTTTTCTGTTAAATTACCCTATGACAGCAAGATAAATATCTGTGCTGAAACCTGAAAATTGTCCATTCATATACAGTTATGTTCAGGACCTATTGTTTGTTATGTTGAGATGGGCAGTTTGCATCTCTCCTCTAATTTCACTTTTTTTAATTGCTACACTGTTTGTCATCAGTCTCTCATGGCTCATCATTTGCAGATTCCTATGCTGCATTCCTCCATTCTGCAAATAGCTTGCTAAATGGAGGGGTATGGGTTCAGCAGCCTGCTGGGCTCTTCCAATGCCAACACCTGAAGTTGCCGGGGCTGAGCTCCTGGGAGGCTGTGCAACTACCTGCCCGCTCCTGCCTTCAAGTGGGCAGAAGTTACATCAAACAGGCAGGCCATCCCCCTGGACTATGCTTGCCAGCTGTCCAAAACTCCTTCCAGTTGGGCTGTGTTGCTAACTCACAGCACTGAACAAGGTGTGGGGGTGACTCATGGCAAGGGCAATTCACTCTTTCATTCGGGGATGGGGAAGACAAAAGCTTGCTGCGTAATTACGCTCCTAGAATATATAATTTCTCAGGATCGTGTTCTTTTTAACACCTGATGAGACTTCCTTGCCAGTTTGAGGCACTGGTAGTTCTTATAGTAATTGGGACCCCTGGTGCCAGGGTATGTTCTCTTGTCCAGCAGCCCCACTCTCTCACTTAAATATGGAGCAGAGGAAGCAGCCTGATTTTACACCAGCTATTTTTACAGGATATCCTTGGTTGCCTTCTGTCAGAAAAGTGTGAAATACAGAGTGTGTGTGTCCTATGCTATGGTTTTTAGAGAAGATCCTACAGAGATACCTTACAGAAAAATCTGTTATCAGTAACTAAGTAAATAATACATAGGGAGGAGATATAAATTTGGGTCAGAGTGTGAGGAAGAAAGAATTGGAAAAGAGGGTGAAGCAATGCAAAACACTCTGGTTCAATTTTCTGCAGTCAAATAAAAGAACAATTTTTAGATGCGCATTTGATAATTCGTATCTTCTGACATTTAATTCTCACTTTGAATCTATAAAACAATATGAAATCCACATTTCAAGTAAATATGTGACCTTGTGTCACGTGGTAACCTAAAGATCGAGAGGATGTGGCAAGGGATAGTCTGTGAAAGCTATGTTATGAAGGACATTCACTTTAATACAAATATTTTACCTCTTGAAATTTAGTGTGCAGGCTGTGGCTGTGAAATCCTTCCCTTTGTGCATGGGCCTTTTTTTACTGTTCACATTTTCATTTTTCTGTGTGCTCCTATTAAAATTCACATCACACATAGTTCGGCTCTATTGAAAAAAAAAAAAAATTAAAATCCCACAATATTCTTTATCTGATACATTCCTGTGCACAGTTTTGGTAGCACTTATCTCACCTCCATTGATATTGTTAAAGTTTCATACCAAGCCTTCACACTGTTCTGCTTTTGTGTAATCTTTATAGTAATAGGGCTAATTCAATAATATTCACACTGCCAAGTGAAGAAGCCCATAAGGTAAAACTCAATTACCTTTTCTATTCCTTTTCTCAGGTGCTCTTCTGCTGTGCTTAGTCTTTTATCTTTTTCACTGTAAACAGGTAGCTTATTTAAATTTAATAGACACCACTGCCTTCCTCGTTTCTTTTTTTTCCCTTGAACCTTCTAGACACTCTCATGAGATGTTCATTCACCTTTGTGTAATACCATAGTAATATAGGAAAAAAATTTAATGATTGCATGCAAGCCACAGTAAAGGCCTAATGAATACTGTGTTTATGAAGAATGTCTCTTGGATTCCTAACTGTACTTCGGTAAATTATACAAATTAAATATTCATTACTTTGTACTTCATTAGTTCACATTTTGAACACTTTTTCTTCATTATAATAGCCTGGGGTAAAGTTTTTTTTAATATGGTTTATTCTGTTATTTTTCAGAAACTCTTTAGTTACAACAATAGGGCAAAGTTGTATTTATTCCACAACAGCCCAGAACACCCATATATTCCAGAGACTGAGTATTTTCTCCCCCAAGTATATCATGTAGGTTTACTAATTGTTCAGAGTTCTTATTTCAATAACCAAAGTAACTAAATATTTAAAATGATTTTCACAGTAAGTTTGCTTACTGATCATATCCCAACTCAGAGTGAATTGCAATTTCATTAGCACGAGTAATAGCTCACAAATGGTAAAATATAAAGCATTGTGTTCTGCACTCTTGTCTTGCGTTGCTTGCTGTTGGCATCGGTTGAGATACCTTCAAGTGGCCTTATTTATGGCAGGGAGTGGGTGCTGCTCACCAGCCTTGAGAAAGTGGAAGGAATTATAAGGGTGGTGGTGGATGGGGGTCCAGTGCTCCTGGTTCCCCAGGAGGGAAGGTGGCCATGGGACTGCCTCCGTCCTGCAAGACCCTGGCAGGTACACAGGGATTCTTGCTGCTATTTGAAACATTGGGAGAATGTTAACTGAATGAAATCCCTTGAAAGGTTTAGAGCCTCTGATTTGCTTTCTTCACATGTTCCTTCATCCTCAGACACAGTATCTGGGGATATAGCCCATCTCCAGACAGATACAGAAAGTCTCTTCACAAGCTGCACAACGCTTTAAAGCAGAAAAGCATTTTCTGATTGTGTATGGGTGAAAAGCCGTGTCAAACCTTGTTATTCAGACTTGAAAATGGGGAAGCCGACAACTTCAGCTGAATTTCAGTTACACTGTGGGGAGGGGGTTCATTAAAATATAACTTCCAAAGAGTTTGGTTTTAGCTAATTAGTTTTCAGTGAACACACAGTGGATAGATGTAAGGGAGATACTTGATCTGGTGATGAGTAACTACACAAAGAGAAACAATTTGCTCTCTAAGTCAGCTGCCATATTGCTCCTTGTCAGAATAAATAGTCTTTTAATTCTCTTTTCAAGTAGCCCTCAGCAGTAGGACATGTTTGTACAAGGCATGGGCTGGGGAGGATGTGCTGGCCTATCCATACGCAATCAGTAAAGCTGGGGAGTGCTGAACTGCACATGTTGGATGCTTAAGACCAATAGGGTCAGGTAGGTGGAAAGCAGAACTGGTAGTGGATTGGGGAGATATTCATGAGTCCATGGTTGAAAACCATGGTTGAAAACCATGGTCTGTGTGACTTCTTGGAGGTTACATAAGGAATCCATGGAAGAACTGTGGGAAAAGTGTGAAGTGCCTTACTATTTCGTGTCCTCTGTCAATAACACAACTTTTTTTCCAGTCTTCTGCTGAAACACTATGTAGAAATACAGTGGGATTTTTCAGTCACTGTTATAGGGTAGCAAGGGCAAGGGCAGTAAAATACCTGTGTTTAAATGAGGCTGTGATTTGTTTAGGTCCTAATCCTTCCCCAACCAATGGGTACTGTGTACATTTTGGCAAACCAGCTATTCTTGTTGTGCCTCTGGCAGTGCAACTGGTAAACCAGGGAGAGAACAGGACTTTGCTGAAAAGAAACAGGTGCATTTGTACTGGGATAATAAATCAGAAACAGAGAAACATTAAATCTGAACAGTGTCCAGCTCTCTGTGTGTCTGTGTTTTGCTGCATACTAATTCTCTCTTTTGTGAGAACCACATGAAACACAGATCAAGTTCTACCTCAGAGACTGTATGAAAATCAAATCACGTGTGGATGTTGTTTCATTTGCTGAGAGCAGACATCTTCAGACCCTGTTTAGAGCTTCAAGAGGATGTGGCAGAAGTACAAAACAAAGTAAAAATCCTTGTTAGTAGTCACTGTTTCTTATACAGGTAGCTGTATTAGAAGCAATAAATAAGCATCACTTAAAAAGTTTAAGGCAATAGCTACATATGGATCAGAAGAGCTGCATGCTTGGTCCTTACAAATTTTATTAAGCAGCTATGTGGGCTATTAGGTAGCTATTTCCAGTTCATCCATATAGATTGCTTTGTTAGGACCCACACCACTAGATTCATGTAGTCAAAAGCTTCTTTAGCTCCTTGAAAAAGCTTCTTTTAAAAGATGTGTTACCACATTGTTGGAATCCTTTCACATTGTATGCACACATGCAGACCTGCATCCTAGGCAGAGCTCCACTCATCTATTGTCCTGCAGTGTGCTGGCCATGTTCCCTCAAGGCTCTTTGGGGAGGACATTCACCTGAAGTGAGCAGATGGCTCACTTCACCTCCACTAGTGCCACAGGACTCGTCAACATCATGGTGTGTTGAACACAAACAGATTTCCCCCCAAAAGCAGTGGCTAGTTCTGAGCTTTGTCTGAATAAATGTGACTGAACACCACTTATGAAGACAGCTTCACTAATGAAAGTTAAAGGGTTGTATGTTAAATGCAAGAAACACATAGAAATTATGCTTCTAAGCATAGTGTGCAAATTAGCAGGGTCCCAATGTGTAAATAAGAACATCTGATGACACAAACATTAACATACAAAATTAATATCTTCTGCAAGGCACTTACGCAGCTTGAGGCAAAGCTCAGGATGGTTAACGAACCCCCTTGTGTGTATTATCCAACAAGAAGACCTATGTCATCAAATATTTTTATTATTAGCTGAGATTGCCTACGCTCTAGAATACATCTATAATTGAGAGCTCCAGTTATGATTCCTATAGCAAGTCTCTCAAATAAGACAAAAGCCTAAAACAAAGCAGCATCTTTGGTAGAGTAAATCATAAACCTGACAGAGATAATACTGTAGTTATAGCTCATCCCAGCCATGCAGAGCAATAGGAAATCTGTGCTTATTTCACTATGCTTTTAACAGGTTTGAAAATGATGGGCTGTAGTATAAACCTTGTACTTCATCATGAGGATTCAGGGGAGATGGGAGTAATTTGTAAGTAGCAGGTACAACGTTACAAAGATGGCATGGCACTGTGAGCTGGAAGGGTTTCACTGTATTTTTTATTAAATGTCCTTGCATTGCTAATCATCAAATAAATAAATAAATATCATCAATAGTGCAGAACCTTTTCAAGATGCAACAACATAAAAAATAATGCTATGGTTTATAGCCATCTCGTTGGTGACAGCTCATTTTACTAAAACAGAGCAGAGCATCTTTGCATCCTGCATATAACTTGTCCTTGAAGAATGTTACTGGTTTCTTGTTCAGTTTTGGGTAATTTTGAGACCCCAGTAGGAGTCAGCTTTGTCATTCTGTGCGGTAAATGGGAAGGAGACGCAGGGAAGAACTTCACCTACCCAAACACCCAGGGCACACATCATTCAGACATTATGTTGGAGGAGAAAGCTATAAAATTTTATGATTAAGTAATCTGAAAATTACCTGTGGCAATTGGTGTTAGGTGGTGCAGGAAGATAAAAAAAATGGAGACAGAAGGGTTCAGCCCCATAAAGACTTTAACAATGGCAGCGTGCTGAGCACAGGCCTCCAAGATACGTTGCCACATGTTGCTGAAAGGTCTCACCTTCCCATAGTGACCAGTAACAGGCAGCTGAGTCTTACCAGAGTCTTACACTGCGTGGGAGTTGTTAGGCTGTTACACTGCCTAACAGCCAACAGGTGTGCAAAAGACAGGGTGCCTCTTAACCCTGACTTTCTCTGAGGTGCAGGTGCTTTGGAGTGGACATCAGGGAAATGCCTTTGGGCTCTCCTGAGCCTTGTCCTTGAATGTGCACTTGTGCCGGATTTGTCCTACAAAACACAAGTGAAGGAAGTGGCCACCTTTCCTTATACAATAGGTTAGTCCTTGGACCTGCCCAGAGGAAAAGGGTGAGATTGTATTGCAACCTCTCTACTGCCAAAATTTTTTCACCTTCCAAGCCATGCGCTCACCACCTACCGTGGGGGATGTGGCCAGGGTGCTCCAATTCAGGAGGATACCTGAGCTCCAGGTCAATGTTTGCAGGGCATTGAAAGACCCTGTATCCACTGGTTGAGGAGCAGTCCACAGCAGGTGGATGTTCTGGCCCTTCTGCCTCTGCCACCAGCATACGGCTGAGTGGGCCACACCGAAGAACAGCCCTGAAACCAACAGTGGGTATTTACCCTGTGGACCAAGAAAAACTCATAACACTAGTAGCAAAGGTGTGAGATGTTCTGTGCACACAAATTGCATGAATCATTTATAAAGAAGTTTTATTTAAGGAACTGCATACAGGTTTACTTATGTCTCAATATATTATACGGCTCTCTAACAAATGCAAAATGGAAATGCAGATAAGAATCTACAAAGTTGTAAATACTGTATTGTGGTTACTATGTCTTTCTGCGTTCATAGATCTTATGAAAAGACCTGTGTTTTTAGGTTGAATTTTACTTTGTTTCCTGAGCCTATGACAACTACTTACAATACCAAGAAAAATAACACTTCTGTTATACTATTTCAGACATAAACCAAATAAAACATAGTACTTATTCTCCTGTTTTTGCAAGCCCTTCTAACTCATATTCTTGGAGAGTAATGGTGGATCTCCCCATTTTTTAATTTCTCTTCAATCCTGAAAAAACATTTCAAAGGCATGAATTAGATGAGGCCGGGGACAGATTTGTAATATCTTATCCTTTCCTGGAAACAATAAGAAATCAGATAAGTCCCTCAAGCAGAGTGCATTAAAGGTGACAGAACAGAGATCTGGCAGAGACCTCATCAAACACAGACAATATTCAGCATTAATTCAGTGTCCATTTTGATTCGTTGCAGTCAGATGGGAAATGAGGCTTGAGTGACAACTTTATTTAGTAAGTCATAGGCTGCTGAAAATTTTATGAAATGATGCAACATACATGCAAAACAGGGGGCTTTTTATTAGCAAAGCTTGATAAGATACAGTGAAAATGTGAGTAATTCTCATTAGCTATTTGTCAATAAAAGGCATGGAAAATAAATTAGATTAAAACCCTGCTCTGCATAATACTGCCTTTTTGTTTGCAGAAGAAACCTTATCACAATACCTTTTAATAATATGGAACATCTATTGCAGTGTTTGTAGTTTTACTCCATTATGCCAGGAATACTAATTGTTCACTTCATTTTGTCTTCAGCCAAAGCTCCCATTTGTGATTTAGAGCATTATCCTTTCCAATATTCTTACATCAGTGGTTCTTATGAAACACCTGGCAGTTTCATTGCTGTGGACACTATCTTAACCAAAGGTGCATTTTCAGATGCAGACTCCCAACTTCTTTCAGAAAAGCTGGCATGTGTGCAATGGTTTGTGTCCTGTGCAAGGACAATCATATTGTACTTAACGTTGAATTAAACCCAGCAGAAAGAGTCAGAGATAAAAAAGGTGAGGAGAGTGCACAGCCCCAGGGCACTATAATGAATATCATTCTCATGGAGGGTGTCATTACTGCTGGCATTTGAGATTGAAAATAGGAAAAGTTATATTAAACCTCTCTCATAATAATAGTAATAACAATCCTTTAGAATAATTTTTAAATTAACCTTATTAGTAAACTCATCTAGGTTTAGTTCTTTCCATGATTCTCTTTCCATGATTCCCAGCGGAGGAATTCTTTAGAGGGCTAATGCCAGCTATTGTTTCCCCCTCTTCTGACAGCTTTCCTTGAAGTCTACATGGAAATCAATTTACCTCCTCATTCTTCATACAGGCGGCAGCTTCTACATAGAAATATTCCTTTAAACAGAAGCCAATTAAAGGGCTGGAAAACTGTTTCCAGAAATGAAAGCTGCCTATTCCAAAGCACTGAACACTGGAGTGAGCTATAGAGAAAAAAAAACTACCAATTTTCTTTTTCCAATTTAAAAGCAAACCGTTACAGGTGCAAGATACTTCTAAGTGACATGGGGCAAAAGGAAGACACCATAGTTAAATATAGAAGAATAATAATTTTCCTTGGCTTTCTGTAGTAGCACACAAATATCTGTGAGTAATGCCCCAATGCTACCAGTGAGCAGGGCACTTAATAAAACCCAAACAACTGTCACATGTAGGTTATAAGGTCATTTCTCACACATAAGATAAACTAGAAATCCATCCAAAGGATGAAATTGGAGAAAGTGTTATGAAGTTCACTGGAAAATAAAAAATGAGTTTCACATGTTATTTTATTTCTCAAGGGCATATTGATAAACATATGCATACACTGTTAATGCATAGCTTACCCACAAAAAAAGGAAAGAAATCAACAGGACGGGGATTTAAAACAGTAAATCTATTTAATGGCACGTTATGTTGTTGTTGATAATATAGACACAATAAAAAAGTACAATTATGCAATGATACAGTTTGCAATGCATTTCAGAGCTTTTTCCTGATTATATCTGAAATACTGTAGGTAAGTGTTATTACTGCCTCACAGAAGGTAAAACTGAAACACAGAGTCCAAGGCCAAAGGCCACATTGATTTAACCCTGATTCCCTAAATGAAGCATCAAATTCCAAGGCCAGTAAAATAAGTAGGGAGGTGGGTGTCAGGATTAATGCACTCCTGCAGCTCCGCATGTGCTTGCCACCCTTTGAGAGTCAGTGGAGGCTGCAGCTGTTTGGCATCTCTGAAAATCAAAATATCCTGGTTTACCCTCTAGGCAATCAAATTGAAGCCTCTTTTTTTAAATTAGGCTCTTAAAATTTACTGAGGTGAGATGGCTGAATGAGTCAGGAGCAGCAAGCCCACTGCCTTAACCAGCGGTTGGAGGCATGCAGACCGGCCTCGGTGGCGAGGCTCCCTCGGTATGAATTTTCCCACGGGCTTCCTTTGACTTTCAGTGACCTATATTGTAATGGCACTGCCCTGCTGGTAGCTGCCACCATCCAGCTGAACATATGAAGTCGATTTTGGCTGCCTAATTAGTCTTGGCTGCAGTAAGAAGTGTTGCCCCTCTTCATGATAAAGCCAAATATAGCTTGAGGCCAGGCTGTCTGGGATCCCACCTTCCACCTGATGATATTCCATGGCAACTGGAGTCATGTGGAGTGCTGGCGCTACTGATCCTCAGATTTCAGTGAGGAGTCTTCAGCAAAAGGCTCCCCCTGGTGAGTTTGGAGACAGCCTGAATGCAGGTGCTTTTCCAGCAGGTAGGGTGTGGGATGTTTCTCCTAGACAGGGAGGGGAGTTGGCAGGGGATCTCCATTCCAATCATTGTTCCATCTCTAGACTTTGGAAAGAGACAAATCTGTGTTTGTTTTATTAAATTACACTGAGATAAGTCAATAGGACAGCTTTTGTGAATCTAAGAATAAATAAAATTAAAATTGCTTTTGAAAAAGCTATCAGAACTCCATCCATGCAAAGATCCATCCCTAAACAATATTTGGCACAAAGTTATGCAGCACTGATTTGAATCCTCTCAGAGGTGAGAGGAGACCATCTTAACACGCCATACTCCTTCTGTCCCCCCGTGCAGGTCTGCTGGGCTCTCCTCACTGCACTCCCAGCTGAGGGTCGTTGTGAACCCTGCTGCTGTATCTGTAACATGTGGTCCTGGCTATGCAGCACAGAATTCAATGAAGCAAAAGGTTGTGCTGGAGAAAGACCCACCAGTCACCCTAAAATTTGTCTCCGCTCAAGAAATGCCGTTGGATAGAAAGGAGCCCTCACTCCACTGCTCTTGAGCTCCTGTTTATCCAGCTGCACATGGAAGACGGATGTCCACGGGAAAGCCAATTTCCTTGCAGGATGAGAAAATACAATGTGACGAAACTTACCAAGAATTGTTTCAGTATGTATGTATGTATTCAGGAATCCAAGCAACAGAAAGAAAATGAAAAAACCAAAATGAGAATAAATAATAAAAAGTCTGGAAAAAACAGAGTGTAAATAGGCAGAGACCTGTCTGTAAAACACCCTAATCCCCACACCTTGCCACAACTGCTCCGTGCTTCACACCATTGATACCTGTAAAATCGTGGAGTAGAAATCCAAGAATGAGAAATAAGGAATTTTTCAATAATATACCATTTCAGACACCCACATAAAATTGTGAATCATTGCCTGGATCGGTGAGGAGATCTCACCATGGTCTCCACAACCAATGGGGCTGAATAGGAACTTCCTGCAGCCTTGGGAGCTCCCACTTTGATTAACCGTCTCAGAAATTTCCCAAAAGACTATTATGTTCAATCAATATGACATTGCTTCAGCTAACAAAATTCTTTTAACATCCAATATCCTTTGAATCATGGATTAGAGAGGGCAGGTTAGTTCAGATTTTGAACTACATATTAAATTACATAATTATCTAGTAAAATCACTGTATAGATTAGAACATCTCTTTTCAACAGAAAAACCCAATGTTCTTGAATTTCTATGTAAAAAATGATAAAAAATTAGTATTGTAATATTTTGAAATATTTTGAAGGCTTGAACAAGCTTTCAGGCTTGTTAATGTCATTCAAAGTCAACTGCATATTCTTTAACATAGGAAAATAATTGAATATACCCTATAATTATTGCTGACATATAAAAATCTCAAATTTAAAACAGTCAAAAGCATAACTACTTACATGGCAATTTATTGCTGGATTGTGGATATTTCATTGTCAGTAAAATAGTTTTTATGGTACAAAACACATATATTTCATTATATAGAACACATTTCTGAAGGAAATTTGATGAAGGCAAATTAATTTTAAAAAGATCCAATCTTGATTTTCCTTGTTTATATTAGCTTACCTGGGGTTTTGTTGCTGTACTAACTGCCTGCATATTTAGTATTTTTATTCCTTGTGTGACAATTAAAATGTTGTGGCATGCTTGAATATGTTAGATATTGTACTGATAGAACATTATCAAGATTCCACAAAAAGTCTCATGCAAAACTTTGAAATGTGAAATACTTTTTAAATTGTAGCTTATCATAGTTGTATTTACAAATGCATTTTAGTCCAAGTCCTCCTAATATTAGCTTTGAAGCTATATTTGAAGTACTATCTTTCTACCAAACTGAAATATTTGGGACTAGGTTTTTTGGAGTAAAAGTGTAAAATGTCTCAGGGTTATGAGATTGAAGTTTTGTGTTTTGTTTTGTTGGTTTTGGGTGGTTTTTTTTTTTGTGGGGTGGGGATTGTTCTTAGAAAAGGAAAAGAAACAGAGAGAAGGCAACGAAGCTGAGCCCAGTTTTGCGGGTGCAGTGGGTATCAGCATAGGAAGGCCATTTCCCATCACAGTGTTTATATCATGTCACTATTTCCTTGTGATCCCTTTTCCATCCATCATAGCCACCTGCTTCATGTTCAATAGCATCTGCTAACTGTTCGCTACGTCTTTCAAGCATGCATTATAATTCCTATTTCTTATAAAAGCACATTCATGGAGCTCCCACAAATGCAACCAAAATGAGAAATACAATGGTGTTGATATTTTTAAGTGTCTGACCCTTCTTATTGTAGATTCATACAACAAATGCTGTTGTACATTGTATGTATTATGCTGATAGCTAATGAGACTACCACAGGAGGAAAAAAAATGTTTTTATCCCAAAATTATGATATCTGTATTTACATTTCAGGAACTTTTCAGATGAGGTTGAGAACCAGGAATATTTGGTGCTATGTCTTACTTTTCAGCTGTGTGCATTCAGTAAAATGTTTTATTTCTATTTTTAGTAAAACATATATTTTGGAATGCAAAAATAAAATAAAATAAAATAAAATAAAATTAAATTAAATTAAATTAAATTAAAAAAATATTTTTCACATCTAAATTACAAGATGTATCTCATGGATTCCCAGCATTTTGTATTACAGCTTCAGCCTCAAAACATGTTCTGAGATGAAATATAGGACATAAATCAGATTGGAATCCAGGTCTACTTTACATATTTGGAAGAACTGTAGAGAAAATGCTAGGAATTGAAGGGCTGATTTGACAAGTCTTCTGGGGAAGCTCCCTGAAGAGGTGGAGGAAAGGAAGAGGAAAACTCTTAGATGTCTAAATCAAAGGGATTTTGCTGCCTGAAAAAGTAAATGTGAGAATGCAGATTACTTTCATGAATTAAAATGACTAGAATATCCAATGCAAGCAGACCTCACTTGATCATGAGATCATTGAATTCAAACTTTTTGACCCTTATATCAAATGAACCACAAAGAAGCACTCCCTTTTCCTTAATTACAGTTACATCACAACTTGATCACAACTTTTTGCAGGACAGTGCCAGTTATATGTAAAAAAAAAAAAAAAAGGCATTCTCTAAAAAAATAATGCAAGTCTTTCTCAGAGAACTGTACATATCATAACTTGACTGACAGTCTAGAGAGAATCTATAGATATAAACAATGCTTCTGATGGGAAAATATTTTATGTCATGTCACATTTTGAATGGTCTCATAAAAGGATAAAGATACAATGCAAGAAGCACTGTACTTCAAATCTCATTTCTTTGACTGAGCCAGGGCAAAGACTAGTTCCCCAGTAAACTGTACTTCTCAGATGGCTTGCAGCCTTATAGGACCATAAGCAATACAGGAGGTTCCTGGAACGTGTTGATTTTAAGTTCCTTCTCCAAGTGATAGAGAAGGCAACAAGGAGCAGCACCTTATTCTCACTAAGAAGGGGCTGATGTAAAATGTGAAGCTCAAGTACAACCTTGGCTGCAGTGAACATGAAATGGCAGAGTTTAAGATCCTTAGGGTGGTGAGAACAACACACAGTAAGCTCACTAGCCTGATTTCAGGAGAGCAGACTTGGCCTTGTCAGGGATCTCCTTGGCTGAGTAATAGGATAAAGCCCTGGAGGGAAGAGGGGCCCAAGAAAGCTGATTAATATTCAAGGATCACCTCCTCCAAGTTCAGGAGTGATGCCTTTCAACAAAGAGAAAGTTGGGCAAAAATTCCAGGAGGCCTGCATAGATGACCAAGGAGCTCCTGGACAAACTCAAACATAAAAAGGAGGCCTAGAGAGGATGGAAGAAAGGACAGGTAGCCTTGGGGGAATACTGAAAAATTTTCTGAGCAGCCAGGGATCAAGTTAGGAAAGATAAAGCCCAGACAGAGTTAAATCTGACCAGGTATGTCAAAGGCAACAAGAAAAGCTTCTACAGGTACAGCTTAGCGAAAATGTGGGCCCTCTCCCAAAGGAAACAGGAAACATGGCTATCTGGCATTTGGAGAGGGATGAGGTACTCAGTGACTTCCTTGCTTCAGTCTTCAACAGCAAGTGCTCTAACCTAACCACACCACCCAAGTCACTGAAGGAAAAGCCAGGGACTGGGAGAACAGTTATTACCCATTGTAGGAGAAGATCAGGTTTAAGACTGAGGAACCTGATGAGACCTGATGGGACCATGAGACCTGATGAGATACATCTTGGGTTCTGAGAGAACTGGCGGATGAAGTTGCTAAGCCATCGTATTTGAGAAGTCATGGCAGTACAGTGAAATTCCCACTGACTGGAAAAAGGGAAATATAACCCCCATTTTTAAAAAGGGAAAAAAGAAAGACTTGGGGAACTACAGGCCAGTCAGTCTCACCTTTGTGTCTGTCAAGATCATGGAGCAGCCCCTCCTGTAAACTGCACTAAGGCACATGGAAAATAAGAGGTGATCAGTGACAGCCAACATGGCTTCACTAAAAGCAAATCATGTCTGACAAATTTGGTGGCCTTCTATGATGGGGTTGCAGTGTTGGTGGATAAGGGAACAGCAATTGACATCTATCCAGACTAGTGCAAAGCATTTGACACTGTCCTACACATCTTTGTCTCTAAATTGGAGACATGGAATTTGATGGGTGGACCACTCAGTGGATATTGCCTGGAATTGCCTGGGTGGTCCACTCAAAGAGTTGTAGTCAACAGCTCAATGTCCAATGGAGATCAGTGACAACTGGTGTTCCTCAGGGGTTGGTATTGGGACCAGTGCTGTTTAACATCTTTCTCAGTAACATGGATGCGAGACTGAGTGCACTCTCAGCAAGTTGTGTGAAGTCATCAACACTCTGGAGGGAAGAGATGCCATCTAGAGAGACTGGGACTTGAGAAGTGGGCCTGTGCAAACCTCATGAAATTCAATAAGACCAAGTACAAAATCCTGCACGTGTGCTGGGACAATCCCAAGCACAAATACAGGCTGGGTGGAGAATGGATTGAGAGCAGCCTACGGAGAAGGACTTGGGGGTGTCGATGGCTGAAAAGTTCAACATGACCCATCAATGTGCATTTGCAGCCCAGGAAGCAAACTGCATTCTGGGCTGCATCTAAAGAAGCATGGACAGCAGGTCCATGCAAGAATATGTGATATAAATATGCTGCTTTGGTGCATAGCTGAGTAAACAGTCTCCTGATTAAAACAAATTTCTTCTTACAGCACAAGAATTTTCTGTTATAAACCAAATTTCTCAGTGACTCAGTTTCCCCAGATGTCACATCAAGACGTTCGTTTGGCATGTGAAACATGGCTAGTAAAAACACCTCAGGAAAAAAGCATTCCTGGATCCCTAAATAGGATATCAGGTCACTATTACACTTAATTCTCACTTGGTCTTTCTCCTTCTCAAAATTTGACTTCAAAAGTTTCTATCAGATGACCAGTTTTTTAGGGTTTTTTCAGTATAATCATTTAATTTACTTAATGTTTATAGTCATTAAGACTTTTAGTGGAATAATTTTAAAATATGCTTTCAGGGCCATTCCAGCTCTATTAAGCTTTTTAAATAGATTAAATCCAGGGTCTCTGTTTTCTGAATACAAAAGCAGATCTTGCCTCTGAAGCCAAAAACAATTTAAAACATATGAAACGCAGTGGAATTAATCTGTCTAGAACCAAAAGGAAGCCTGTATTTATAGCAGCTGATTTATTTGTTTGATATACAGTATGTGCTCTGGTTTATAATTTTTAAGGTGTGTCAAAAGGGTCACATTATATATTACAAAAATAGCAAGGCAATGATTTACAAGACTTCACATTGTGCCTATTGACCTTCTCAATAAGAAAGGTTGGTGGTTGTAACAGCACTGAAAAATTAAACCCATGGGAGTCAATTTAATGTAGTATAAACTCTTTAACAACCAGCAAAATAGCCATATCAGCTGTTCCATCTGCAGATTATGTTTCAGTTGTAAAATGCAGTTTTTAATAAAAAGTGCACAAGCTTTCTTTATTCTACAAAGCATGTTTCCTTCTCCATGGAAGCAGCTGCTCCCTACCTTTCGTGTAGCAAGAATGGAAGTATTGTGTTATAACTGGTCCCCTCAGTGGGAGAAGAAAGAAAAGGAAGAAAGAAACTACTTAACAGCAGTACAAGTCATTTTGTCCAGTGTCCTTCTGAAAATTAATCTCTGAGCTCTGAAGAAAAGATGTACATCTGTTTGTCTTTTGTTGTGGACAAATACATCAGTCTGTCCACAAGGAAAACAATATTAGCCCATGTACAGCTTGAAATAATCAATACCTAGACTTAACAATTGGGCAATGCTTCATGTTAACACACTCACTGTGAAAATGAGAGGTTAAGGGGAAGATATCTATTTTAATTACCAGAGCCATATGTCATGGACATTCCAGAAATAATGGTATCGGAACACACCTAAAGTCAGGTAAATGAAAGAAAAAAAACATTCAAACTGTGATCTTCCTTATGATTTATCTCATTTTTTCGCATGATTATCTGGCTAACTTGGTACCTTGCCCAGATGAAAGCTGTAAAACAAGATAGAGTATCTTCATATATCTGGTTTCTCATCCCTAGGATGCTCATGTCATCCACTTTTTGCAAGGAATCAGACAAAAAGCAGCCTAGAGATATATACAGATTGCTAAAGCTATGTGTTATTAGCCGCTGTCCCCTGAAACAAAACAGAATAAAAAGCTAACAAAATGACACAGCTAGCACATCAAGCATTCTGATTTTGGCTTACACCTTATGGGGGCTTCCCAGAGAGGAAGTTAATGGCAGACATGCAATATTGGAGATATAACTAGCACCTTTCACCTGTTGGAAGAGTATTGGTGTGTTTTGGTGTATTTCTTGACAAAAAAAGACTTTTTTTATAGATGATAATATAATGATTTTGTGAAACATGGAAGCTCATTGAAGGTTTGTGCTTCCCATTAGAATTTATTTTCCTGACTAAGGAAGCAAACGGCAAGACAGCTGAGGTCAAGAAGATTGGTGTTTGTGTAGAAGTGTATGAGAGATGTGAATAAGGAGATTTGCATAATGCACGCTGGTGGGAGTTCTTTTCCAATTTAGCTCATCTACGTGGGAAGCTCATTACGGTATTTCCTTTATAACTTACATCCCTTCCAGGATAGCAGAATAAAACAATTGATGGTACAGCAGTACAGATCCTTCTTGTATCTTCCCGTGAAAGATCACTAAACACCGTCTCTAATTCTCACTCCAATTACATATTTTATATAAAAAGAACAGGTCTCTTCAGAGTGTTTTAAGTCATAGTTTGGTGTGCTATGTACTGTATCAATCTCCGCACATAAATTTTAAGTCCTACTCAATCTGTTTATTATAATGCCCTAGGGAGAAAAAAATGAGTTAATATTTCAACACTGTGCTTATTAATGTGTTCAACAATTTCATCAGAACATGATATTCTCATACTGATGGTAAACTGGAGGAATGGGGTTGATTGTATTAGCTTGTCAAAAAAGGTATAGACATAGTTGCTGAGGCTTTGATGATGGTTAGAATTAAGGAAATACCATAAAATAAGAGATGTCTCTTGTGCTTTTCATGATTCTAAGATATATGTTGGATCTGAGAAGACCCCATAAAAGACAGGTGAAACCATTGGTTACAGCCAGTCAGTGTTAGCAGAGACAGAGAGAGAGAGCAGGCTGTCCTGTTGCTGTTTGTGTTCAAAAACACATATGCTTGTCCTCCGAGGCTACTGTTTTGCCTTATTATGGAAACCCAAGTGAAGCAAGCATAAGTTAAAATGCTGCCAAGGTGGACAGTGGGTTCAGCACCAGCTTTACAGAGGTGTACAGGGCCATCCCAGAGAAAAGCTGAAAGGAAACAGATTCTCAAGTTCTTCGCCACACTATCAAAAGATATTTTAAGACATGGCTGTCAAAGAAGCCTTTTCTTTCTCCTTTCCCTATTGTTTGGTCAGAACTTTCAAAGAAGCCTTCAAGGCGTATCTGAATCTTTGAAAAGCAGAATCAACCAGCAAAATCAGCAACATTGTCTGGAGTCAAGTGGGCAATGAAAGAGATCTTGTTTCTCATTTGATTTGAAATGACCAACTGAATGTCTGTGTCCAATATCTCCAGAAGTAGGTTTATAACCTTCTGTACCCAAGTTCCCCAGGTTGCAAGTACTTGAATATAACTCCTAAAATCCTATCAGAACCACATCCCAAACATTCAGCCTGAGCTGCTTAGGTCAAAGATTAAAGAGAGAAATCAGGGCAAAAGCAACTCCTGAAAGGAGTCATATTAAGGGTCCTATATTGCCTACCATATGGCTTGTGGAGATAGAGGATTTCTAATCATTTATTGTCCTGTCACCGCAGGAAGCTCATGCTGAATCTTCTGAAGTATCACAAACCACTGTAGACTAATAATCTTGTGGAAGGTCATGTAAGAAAAGTTCAAAAATAAAGCAACTGGGACAGTACATTGACATTTGTGATAATAAATATTATCAACAACATCAGGTAGAGTTCAGAGAAAGACCTGAATTTCACATGTCAAAATTGCTAGTGAGAAGTATTGGAAAACCTTTTAGACTGACATTTTCCTGGGAGAGGCGATCAGCTTCAGGAATGCTTGTGCCTCAGGCACAATTCAATACTGACTATATCCTTTGTCTCCTTGATCACAAAAATTAGAGCTGGAGAACAGACACCTAGGTCACCAAACTGCTACACATTTTCAAGCCTCTCTCATTTAATGAGAGAAAGTCCCAACAATGACACTTGCACCATTTCTTTTGGGAGACCATTTCTCATCTTTAAGAGGGGTTGGGAGGAACCCTCTTGCACAATTCTTCAATAGCCCCTAGCAGCAGTGTCTGCTGCTAAAGTGCTGCTGTACTGAGAGCAGGAAGCAAACTACATCTGCTTTACAATTTCCACTGGTGTAACATAAGTGCACACAATACAGTGTGACACAGAATCCAGACCCTAGGATTTCACTTAAGAAAAGTGCTCTAACAGTTATATGTCTCCATTTTTTCCCTTTCTCTTTTTACTTCTGTTGTAGATGCTGTCCATCTGTGAAGACTAAAGCCCTTGCAGGAGCTGTAGTCATAGACCACAATTGGTCATTGTGTGAAGAGAAAAAGGACTTGAGCCTGAGTAGACTAAGGTATTTCTAAGGGCAGAGCGCTGGTTTCTTCAAGTGCTTTGTAAATCAGTAAATAAAAGCTATAAACATACCACAGTGGAACCTCAAATAGAAAAACCACTTTAGCCCTATTAATAGCCATCTCCCAGCCTAGAGTAGCAACCCTCCTGTGATGGACAAAAATAAAACCTTAAAAAAAAAAAAGGCTAGTGCTTAACAATGTAGCACATATGCTGAGTGGACAGAGCTCAATAAATGGTATCATGTCTGTGCTCTCCAGTGTCTGCTGTATTTTCCACATCCCTGAACCCATACACAATTATTCAGGTTGTGGATATGGACGTCCTGTTGAAGCTTACCAAAGCCTTCAGTTCTCCTAAGTTCAAAGTGTGCCTTTTTCTTATGGTTTTTGACACAAGCCGAACCAGACATTAGATATGGGCAGATGATGACAAGCAATTGAGTTTCCATAACTAGTTTCCATAGTTTGCCATTTGTCACTGAGCTGCAGTGGCTGGCTGTACGTGTGTATGTATGCCACAACACAGAGGTGGAACAGAAAAGCATTGAGATGAGGCTCAGTAAAATTACATATTTATTTCTAATATAATCCACCTTCATAATGTCAGCTAGCACGTTTTAATTCTCAGTTGTAACAGACAAGGAGCATTCATCCTATTAGGTAGCATAGCTTATCTGCCAGCTGGTAACTACTTACGCCTCAGTAATTTGGTTGCTAGCAATTGTCCTGTTATATCCACAGTTTGGAAGAAGCAGGACGCAGACTTCCCACAGACCGTGTGCTTCCCAAAGAGAGAGCATGGAGCACTTCTTACTCTTGCTCTTTCCTCTGACACATCTCCCCAGCTCAGCGGTCTCACGTGAGGACCTGCATCGCACACCAAGCAGAAGGGGTCAGCCAACACCTACAAGGCTTGCTCTCATGTAGCTTTACACCAGGAACACTGAGGCATGTCTGGTTTATTTATTTATACATCAGTGAAGGAATGCTAGGTAAGTAATTGGAGCCAAATAAAACCTGCTGGTTTTACAAATTGGGATTACCGGCTGAAGCTTTCTCATGTCATCGTTACACACTGAGGCAGGTCCCAGGATAGCTTTAGTGATGATTACCAAGCTATAATACAAGCTGTCAAATCTTTTATAATCAGGGGTTAAAATAATATACACTCAGTATTGAATAATTGCTATAAATGCCCTGAAGCATAAAAAAAATAACGTTTGAGATGTTGTAAATAATGTGTCTGGATTTAACAGCAATTTGATATGTCTGTTCTGGTGTTTTCCATGTAGCCTGGCCCCAAGTGTCTTTTCAGGTCTGCTCTTCAGTTGATGTTAGCCACAAAAGTAACAGTACCTCCCTGTACAGTATACAAACATCTGGGTCAATCTGAGGTCAAAGCTCAGCTAAAAGAGGCAGCATGCAATAAATATAAATGAAGTATATTACTTTGATAAATAAAACTGGTCTACATTAATGCGAACAAGCTTGACTGATAGTGAGTACATTTCCAAGACACAGGGTCAAGCTTGGTGCATCTGCGAGGCTGAGGGGCTGAATGAGATGCATTTCTGCAAGCAGCTCCGAGACAAAAATCCCCAAATAGGCTATGATCTCATAGAGCAGACTTATCAATTATGGTAATAAAGTCATCCTGACAGTAGCCTTTCTGTTACCATTTTCAAATCTTTGCTGTCATTGTCAAAGGAAGTGCTATTTCTTTGCTGTTGTAACTTTTTTCGACAAGAGTCTAGAATTGGTAATATTTGATGTTTTCATCACTGAGGCTTCCTTCCATTTTATTCTTTCCTATCTGAAATGTTTACTGTCAAGTGAATGCTCTTTAACAAAATATGTGAGTTTCTTTATCTATAGTAAACAGATATTTGAAGTTTGTATTTAGAAAATCCTCTGGAGAAATATAGCAGGAGACATTCCTGATGAGAACTTGAGGGGTTTTTTTAAGTTTTGTATATAGTTTTATATTTCATTTTAAATGCAGTGGTGGGCTGAGTTCTGACAAGGACTAGATCTATACAGCATAACTCAGGGAACAGTATATCCATGAACCTACCCGAGTGGTAGGTTTTCAGTGAGGCTTCTCGGAGTAGTGTGAAAACAGACCCACAGTGCAAAACACAGGTACAGTTTGTGCACAAGTACTCAGGGTCTTGCTGCAGGAGTCAGCATGAAGCTGAGCAGCCAGACTTGCTGTCTGGGGGATCTTGATGCAGAGAAGCACAGTGGGAAAAAAAAACAAAACAACATTGGCAGTCAAAAGATTCTGGATAAAGTACTACAAAAAAGAGTGGGAGGCACAACTTGTACCATATCTGATTTCCTTTTCCATCATTTAATAGAGGTCTGAAGAATGAGGAAAGTGTGATGAAATGTTAAACAGCAACACGCAAGTCTTCTATATTTGGAGTGCAAATGACTAGTGACACAGGACATTCCATTAAATGATGTCCATGAAAAGCAAGCACATAGTGAATCATTCATCCACACAGGCTTGCAATAAGAATGTTGCAGAACTCATCTCTGGGCTGATATTGCTGCTATTTAATGTAGTTTCTAGCAAGCCATTTATCATATTTATGGCTACATCTAACCCTTTTTACTATGTTCTTTTTTCACGAGTTCTCCTAGAGAAAGGCTATTGTGCAGCTTTATGAAGCCATGAACTGGAGAATAATGCATGACCTAAAGCAAATGGAGGTGAATGATGCCCACATTATACTGGTTATCCAGACCTGTCAAAGAACTGCCAATACATCAAGCACTGTTGACCAATGTTGCCATGCCTATAGTTTCCAGAATAGGTAACAAAAACGAATCAAAGGTGTGCTTCAAAAGCTATTTTATCCTGCATCAAGATTAGCAGCAAATCTTGTCACTTTTTGGAAATGGAAGTGCTGTCCTCATCTTTGCACTACAAATCCCTGGCTTTTCAGCAACAAAAAGGAGTACTGTCTAGCTCTTCTGAATACCCATTTCCTCAGAGATTGCACTTTTAAAAAAAATAATAATATGCAGAGCTTATTAAAAATGTAGCTGGCTTTTACACTACTTAGCATCTTCCAATAATTTGGATTGTTGAAAAAATACAAACACTAAGTAGCAGCTGGTGGACCACACACCATGTGAAAGAAAGAACACTGTGTTTCTGTTGAGAGATTTCTCAGGAGCTTCATACCATGCAAATCCTTTTGCTTCAGCTAAATCCCTGGAGTATGTAATCCTGATATAGTTAAACTGTTCTTGGATCATTTACTTCCCAAGAAGCTTACTTTGCTGCATGCTTGGTGTGCAATTATTTATAGAGACAGCCCTCTCCCTTTGCAAAGCAGAAAACAGCTCGTGGTAACTCAGTTGACACTTCATCTGCATTGTTTCTTTTCTTTTCCTTTTTTTCCAGAAGTAAAATTCACTGAAATGTCACATAGATTCTCTGAGGAGGTACAGAACATAGCTTAAGAATGCTTATATTGGATCAGACTAAGTGTTCATACTCCCCAATATCCCGGATAAGCAGGGAAATATAAGAGCAGGGAAAGAATATGGTTATGCTTCCTCAGGTTCTTTTCTGAACCTGAACCACGACTCTGTGGTTAATTAATAGTCTTTCTTTCATTAATGTTTTCAGTTGATTTTAAAACCCATTGATATTTTGGCATCTGCTTCATTTTTGTGGCAATTAATTTTAGGAAAGAAATGAGCATCTTCAGTTCCCTTTAATGACTGCAAATGTAGAGAAAACTCAAACTTTGCTGGATTGTATCCTTAGGCTTCCTGTGATTTTGTTTTCTTCTTCTTCAAAATTTGGATACTGATACTTACTTATCTGGCTCACTGGCATGAGTCATTCTACCAGTTAATTTACTAACATTTGTTAGTGAGACCTGTTGATTCAATAACATGTGTTAATCTGCACTGAAGACATTTAGGCAAGGTGTTACTCACATCTTGATTTTTCTTTTTAATTAAAGCTTGTTCATGACTAAAATTGTGCAAACGTCTAATTCACGTAACTGCATGTGAAACAGTTCTTCATGCTGGCCAGTTTCCAAACTTTAATTCAATTGATGAGTCCCATATACTAGTGGAGAGAGAGAGTTAGTGGAAGATCATTTCTTTAAAAGTTATTATATAAAATCTTTTTTGTTATTGGAAGTTAAGCTTGTTGAAATACTTTTCTACCAGCTATAGTTTTCTGAGTTTCTGATATCTTTGTTCAACATACTTTTAATATTAGAAACTTAAAAAAGTGTTGTATTCATTAAACCTCTCATCTGAATTTTATAGATGCACATTTCCTACAGCCTAGTCAAAAGATCCCACTGGAATCAAAAAGAGAAATTTTCTGAATGATGGACTGACAAATAATGAAAGGAAATAAGAGGATTACAACAACACACTAAGAAAGAGAAAATTATAGTTCATTTCTCCCCAAGAAACTGCTGATAACAGAACTAAAATGGGAAGGCTACTTCCTACTTCTTCATCTCTCCCCATGAGTATGTACTATATGAAGATTAGATAGGATTGTGCTAACTGCAGAGCTTCTTCTTTGAGTTTAGCAGAAGTTTCAAAGAAGAATTTTTCTTCCTACAGTCCCATAGCAACATCTCCTGATCTAGGCCACAAGGGATGGAGTAGAGTCGGGGTTAAGTACCAAGAAGAGTTACTTTTGCCCACAGAGCTGCCTAGAGCCAACCAGTAGGAAAATGCTGAAAGCAATGTAGGGCAGAGTTTGATTTTTGTACTAGATAATGTTGTAGGCAAAAAAATAGCTGAAATGGTGAATGTAGACGGGCAACATATGCATAAATGTGTTTGAGTGAATGCCAAAAGATGACAAAAACTGAAGTTCTGAACTCTAAAGCAGAAGTCTGCTACTGACTAGCTGCAGCTAGTAAGGGCTAGTCATATAGAATCATAGAATCTTCTAAGTTGGAAGGGACCTTCAAGATCATCTTGTCCAACCATCAACCTAACTCTGACAAAAATAAACATCCACACAACAAACAAAATGCAACACCATCACTAAACCATGTCTCCCAGCACCACTTCAACCTGTCTTTTGAACACCTCCAGGGATGGTGCCTCAACCACCACCCTGAGCAGCCCATTCCAATGTCCATTCACCCTTTCAGTGAAAAAAATTTTCCTAATAGCCAGCATGGCATGTCTTCAATACCACTATTCATATAGAGACATAAGACTGAACCAGCAGTTACGGGCTGTGTGTTTCTGCAATACAGAGACTGTATTCGCTCTGAGGAAGAAGAAGCGACCCCAGAATGGAGATGAAGAACTTGACTGGAGGAAAGATCCTGGACATGGGTGAAGGTCCTGGAGATCTGGGAGATGGATGAAGATGAATGTCAGGGGCATACAGAAAGCTTGGTGGATGATGTTCAAGACTGGCAATGAGGAGCAGTGGCACAACAGGGACCGAGCTGATTTTCTGCCAACCTTCCTGGGCCAGCAGTGATTGCCCTATAGGAAAGAGAAGTCAAGACCAAATGAACATAACACTGGGAGAAGTGAGTGAGGGTAAGACAGTCAGGTAGGACAAAAGCTTGGATCTTGCTGGTTCTTAAATAAACCCCACTACTCAGATCCAACACCAATTGCTGTTTACTATGTCTTGCCTGTGACAAGTGAGCAGAGCACACACAGGTAAATGGAGATCCCTTGCACAGTCAAGTCTGCTGGTAACCAGTGGGCAGTTTGATAAAGTGACACCCTTTCAAATTAATTCATGGAGAACAAGTTGCTTATATTTTGTCCCTCCCTGAGATTCAGCTACTACATACATGTGTAGAGGAACACATTTCATTACACCACTTGGTGTAGTAGGTGCCTCCTCCTGCAGGTAGGTGACATGAACAAGAACCTTGCCTTTCTCTTCCAGCATGGCTGCAAAGATAACACATCCTGCACTGGTACCTTCCCTTTCCCATGGGGACCTGCCACTGGTCATGACCCAGGATGTGGGAGTTGGAGATAAACTCCTACCTACTGCATCTGATTTAGACTTACGTCTCCTTGCTCCTGTAGGTCTGCAGACATCCCCTCTGTGTAGAGACCCGCTATGCTGTCCTTATGAAACTTGTCCTTATGAAACTTATTTGCAAACAGATGGCTTCAAAATGTGAGAGGAAAGGAGAGAGAAAAAAACCCAAGATGACTCAAGATATGTGTCCATCAGTCTTCGGCTCCAGTCCTTGGTTTCTTCTGCCTGTTTATTTTTTTCTAATGGCCGGAGCAGTGCACAGTTTCATCACAAGAGTTTGAATATACCTTTTACATAACCCATGTTAGATAAGTGTTTGGGTAGTCTCTCAGAAACTAAATGAGAAATGATGGCAGTGAGTCCCTAGGTGGAAGATGGCACAGCTGAATCTCTCATCTTCATTGACAGGATGAATCCTGAATATCGTTTAAAGAGCAGCACTGTACCCTCCCACATCAGAAGTCAATTAGAAAGAAAAGCTTGTTGCTTTTTCATTTTTTGTTGTGTCAAACCTGGTGAAGGAAGCAGGGTACACAGTAAGCACTTTTATGATTTGCCTGTTTGATGCTCTCAGGAGATAGGATGGAATATGCCATATTCTGAGTACTGTTCTGACCTGCAGCTGTCTCAGAACACCTTAGAAGATATGATTTTGGGATAGACATGTGAGAAAACCAAGGAGACATTAAATTCAAAATTTAAGTTCCAGTTATTGAGGTACCTCTGACTCTCTTTAAATCTGCCTTGCATATTTTAGTTCATAACTTCATCTTTCTTTTACTACACCTCAATTTACTTTGGGGGTCAACCCAATCTTTATGTTAGTCAACATTTTGTCAGTGTTGGTATTTTGGTTTACTTCTATGCCATTGAATACCACAAGATTCTGTACTGATCTCTTTTGCAGACAACTGTTAGTGCCAACTTTCACAAACCTGTCTATCAGCCCAACTGTAATGCATTTAATGTATACTTCACTGATGCCAAGTAGTAGCATTAATTGTGTCCCGCAGTAATAAGGCAAGAGCCTTACAAAAGCCTATTTCACCAGAATAGATGTAGCAACAAAACTGATACTTCCCACATGCGTAATTGAGATTATTTCAGAATCATATTTATTGTCATAATTATCTGAACCCCATCTTGATTGAGTACTATTTTGTCTGAGATGGATTACCTGGAGACTATTTGTGTCAGAAACACTTGTATAATTTCACAGTTCCTTTAAGATCACCTTGCTTCCAGCCTCCCAGGACCTTGTTGGTGCTCTGGGCACAAATCTCTTGGCATAATTCTTTGGGATTTTTAGGTATAAGTTATCCAGGCCTACTGATTTGAAATGATTTATCCCCCACATAAGGGTTGGGGTTTTTAAATATCTTTCTCAGCTCTTAACTGAGTAGTTCATCATCTTCATGTGAAAAAAAGCACTTCCTCTAGTTTCATTTTGAAAACAGAACAGGGATTTATTTATTGTACACTTCTGCATTTCCTGTCTCATTATTAATGGCATTATTGTCTCTAGTAATGGTCTTGTATTATTGCTCAGATTTCATTTGTTCCGAATATACTTTTAAAAAGTTCCTTATTTCATGTTGCTCAGAGACAGATCCATGATGTTATTAGTCTCTCTTATCAATTATGTTCCCTTTGCAAATTTTATTGATTATTATCCACTACTTTCTTTTCTCTTGTGTTGCATTTTGTTGGATTTCCCGCATTTGCAATAGCGTCTTTTACTTTACTTCTGCAACAGAAAGATATAGGGCCAAAGTTGCTGCTCTTTTGACTGTGGGCTCACAGCTTTCTTGACATGTAACAAACCTTCTTGAAGAAATATAAAGTGCATTTTACAGCAATGTTTTTTCTTCCAGTTCTACTCTCTCTGACTCCTTCAAAAACAGCCAATGCATATGTTCCAGATTGCATCTGGACTACTTTTTGGCCACAATAAATATTATTGTCACAAATTTGGTCTCTATATAAGAACAGTCTTCTAGTCCAGATTAATTCACCTTCATTTTCCATAATAAAGTTGAAAATCAATTCACTTTGCAATGGTTTCTAGACTGATTTTTTCTGATTTTTTTAGGAACATAATTATCTTGTACTACTGTTTGAAGGAAGCCCTTAGAGCACATGTACTTACCCTTATATTCTCTATGACATACCAACCTTCCTTATTATTCTGCTTTGGTTTAATGCCCTCCTGGCTGCGCCATTTAACCTTTATGGAAAAAAAAAAAAAAAAAAAGAAAATTATTCCCCCACAGGTGTAGTATTCATATTATTACCTTAATCTCAGACAGTGGTGGCAAACCTGTGGCGTGGATGGAGGAATGAGCAATGCCCCTGTAGCCGTACTGCCACATCCTTTCCTCTGCCCACTTTCTCTACCCTGCCCTGCTCCTGAAAGGGGTGCGGAGCTGCCTCTGAGGGACATCAGGGAAGAGAGAGGGGAGGGGATCTTCATTATTCCCCGTGAGTTTGTATGCACACAGAATAATCTCTGTAAATACCAAGCATTCCTAATTAGTAAATAATGCAATTAGACTAAAAGCATTTAAAAATTAAGAGGCCTGATCTATTGCAAGACCTGTGAACTCAATTATCTACGGTTGGTCCACGTTTAGCTGAGGTCACTTTGTATAGCCTCATGAGAAAGCCTTATAAGGCTTTCTAATGTCAAGATAATATAAAGTTTGCTTTGAAACAGGTGAGCGTTTATTTGCAGCATATAATCATGAAATAAATGCCAGTCTGGCATATTTATTTGTTTTATACCAGACCTTTGAGCAAAAGCTATTAGTGATTTGGAACCAAATGTTCCTCTTTGTCTTTGGCCTGAAGCTGGGGAACATGATGATCTTGGAGTCCAAAATTGCATTACTGTCATCTGGATCAGAATTTGGATGATGGTGAGTAAACAAATTATAAAATGCAAGTTAAAATCAGCATGTGACAGTATTGATAATGGCATAGGAACACAGCCTATCCCTTTTTCCCTGTTGCTTAAAAAAGCATTCCACACTGAGATTCAGCTGGCTATTGGATTTAATACTGTCCTGCATTTTTCAGTCCTTGTCACTGGAAGCAGCTTCCTTTGGAAGCATAGAAATCAGGATCCCATTCCTGTAGGAAAAGGAAAACAAAAATCATTCAGTTTTTGTTGTTTTGAGCAGTTGCTCATGGATACTGGACGCTGATTGTAACAAGCGGAGAGCAGGCATGGATTTTGTATGCCTTGAACTAACTGCTGATCCAAAACCTACAGTATTAATGAAAATATTTCTGTAAATCTCAGTAGCTTTAGGTCAATCATATGGTCAAACTGTTTGAGTCAAACCTTTCATCCCTTTTCTACCTGTGGCAAAATGTCAGAAGATTATTGTCTTAAATTGAGCAATAATCTATAATTGGTACCACAGCTAAATCCATCTCACATAATGATATTATACCAAAGCAAATAAAAGATGGTATTTTGTGGTAGCCGTGAGCAAAGAAGGGAGTGATCCAGGTCTCTAATGCCGATTCTTGCAGCATTTTTCCTGCTCTCTCTTCACATTGTAGCCTCAAAAATCCTCTCATATCGGTAGTGTTCACCTTTGTAATCTTTAGGTATTGCATTAATTACTATGTTGCATTAATTACCACTTTAACCATGAGCCTTCTCCTATATCCATGTATGGATAAAATGGAATTGTTTGCAACTTCTGGAAATAGCCAGCACTGAATAAAACTGAGCCATTCACTCATAATTTCAGTAACCACACCAGGCTTGTGGGATGCAGATTAGTTCAAGAGATATTCGCTAACGTTGAAAGATGCTTGTACAATTAAGGGTCTTCTTTATTCAATGGCAGTCTTCTTTTGTGTGGAATATAGCACATTATCATTTATATGGGTATTTTATGTAGCTATACAGTTAGTTGGAAGTGTAAGTATCCCCCTTCTTGCCCAGACTGTCTGTGACATCCCTTATTTAAAGTATTTTTGAATGCTAATTAGGATTTCATTGCCCCTGTCTTTAGTGTCTTCTAGAAGGCAGCTCTCATCCAGTAACCACCTTGAAGTTAACATAGATCTTCCTAATTATCTGTTTCCCCATAATTCCAAAGGATAAGATCCTGCGCAATCTTTGACAAACGGGGCCTAAATTATGCAGCAAGTGCCTCTGGATTCTGACTTTTTAATGCAGCAAACTGGAAATACTGCAGCTTCAGGTAAATTTTAAAAATAGAGATTATTATTGCATTCAATATAAAATGAATAATCCATGAAAGAAATTCCTTGCATTATTTGTCACAGTAAATTAAACTTGTTTTACCCTACACCTGCATTTCTTCTCTGTTTCCAAAATGTACATGAAATGAAGAACTGAAGAACAAAAAATTACCAGGGACAACTAACAGCAGTTACACTGTCTACAAGGTAATTTGGGATTTGGGGCTCTAAGGAAGCCTTGGGAAATTATTTAAGACCCGGGATTCAGAACTCAGCATGAATGTTTCTGCTTAAATGACAAGCTGTAAAAAGCCTATCTGGTTAACATGTTAAACGCCATGAGAGAAGTGCAATTTCAGTATGTCTGCACATGGGAAAACAGTGCTGAGCTGCTTGTAGCTGTCCTAAAGAATATAAGGCAGAATACGGCTATCCAGAAAACAACAAGGACCTTAAATGTTGCACTGCCTAAATTTTAGGATGGAAGGGTATATCTCAAGTAGTCAGGAGGACAAAATAAATAGAGACTATGTCTTAAAGCTGATCTTTATCCTTACAGCAGCACAAGGATAGAGATGGACCAAGATGCCTCCTGAACCTTGGCGCTCCCAGGCCTTTACCCAGACAACACTGGTTGCCACCTCAACTGCTCTGCCAAAGTCACTGCTCCTGTCAGCAGACTGCTGGCAGCCCCAGGACAGAATGAAGGAAGATGTACTGTGCCACACATGGTAGCTGAAGAGGACACATTCTCAACTCCCATCAGGAGAATGGGAGATCCTCTGCTTTCAATTCATATGAAATAATTCTGTAGTTCGAACTGGCAGACCAACACGCTTGCTGCCATAGCATGTGAAACACTTCTTGGGCTTCAACTGTCCTCTTCCCACCATAAATACTTGGTTCATTTAGGCAAGGGCTAAGGATGAGAACATGTGCAGCCCACCAGCCCCTGCAGCACCAGGACTGCATACCCTGGTGACTAAAATGTTTCTGGAGCCATGTGAGGGCTGTGGCCCCACTTGAAAATAGGAACAGCAGTGCCCAGAGAAGGTGTGTATTACAGAGCTCTTAATCCAAGGCAATACTGCTTCATTTTCTGCTTCTTTTGCCGGGGGGTGTCATCTAAGTGATGATCTTATGAGCCCATTGGGTCAGACTGCAATCATTGGTGAGACATGCTGTCCTCCCCATGTGCTTACTTTGGGCATCGAGACGGGCGAAGGACCATGAGATGAGACCCTTGCTGTTGAGCACCCTCCAGGCAGTTTGCTGCCTTACTGGGGAAAAATTTCTGCTAGGTGGCAGATCACCTGAGATTTTTGAAGGCTCAAAGTTTGAAAGCCTTCAGGGCATCCCGTGTTGAATGTCTTTCTTGGACCTTGGCTTTAAACCCACCCTGTGTCTCTACAGGGTAGTCTCTAGCAGTGTCTCAATACAGTTTTAACTGCAGGAGAGGGAGCGCATTAATTTGTTTCTTAAATGAAAACAAATTTGGCCACTGGAGTGTGATTCTGCAGTATGGAATGTCAGGGATACACATATTAAACTATTGATTTATTATGTGAAGTGCAGGTTACTCTGGTACAGATGGTAAAAGGTTGTGATATGACAGCTGCAGCTTTGATAGTGCCTCTGTGACTTAGTGGTGTCTGCAGAGTGAGCTGTTCCTGACCACTTCTCCCACTTACCCTCTACTTCAGGGGCTCTGGGTGGGACTGGGATGTGCAGAACAGACTTCATTGCTTTTTTGTACCACTGTGAAAATCCAGAGCAATAACAAGGTTCTAGCTTGAAAATAGAAGTTTTACAGACCTGTCACTACAACTGTCTGTCAGGCATCCCTTGAAGGATGCGCCAGACGTATCATCCAGAGGTGAGAGAGCATTTCACAACTTCCAGACATGAAGATGGCACAGCTCTCTGAACACATGTATCTCTTTGCAATTTAAAGCAGGTTAGATATTTTCAAGTTGATTTTTTTCCCGTGTGTTGGGAGGATATCAAGGCCCCTGAATTTCACCCAAACTGGTGTGTCACTTCCCCAGCTTCTCATCTATCACCTGAAAAGACAGACCAGTATAGGGTCCATGTGTATTTCCACCTGCTGCCTCTCAGCAAGTGTTTTGGCAGCCTGCTCTGAAAACGGGTCACTGACCCTCCAGGTTTCTAGAGCTTCACAGAAACGCTGGTGGACTCTCACATACCTGGGACATTGTGTTCTCCAGCAAAAAAAATTGGTAAGAATCCCTGGGAAACTTCATGGCAGATATCTCATGTTAGGCTACCACTGGCTGCCTGTCACCCCCATTTCTCAGACGGCTGGCTCCTTACTGGCCCCCATCCTGGCAGCAAGCTGTCTCCCTGGACAGCTTGGCTTTGTGTCCGTCTGCCTGGCAGATTGTAGAAGAGCGTGTTGCATTTTGGAGATACTGCAATGTCCCTGCTTGAAAAACATTCCTCTGTTTCCAAAATAAAGCACTAAAGACTTTTTGCTTCCACTTCCAATCTTAAATATCTGGCATTTGTTTTTTTTTTTTTTTTCTTTTTGGTCTTGATTACAGACGAAACACTCCAAACATTAACATTCTGGTTTTTGGCCTGCCCTCTGGGACCCACTGGGGAGATGTCTAGCGCCCAGCTACATCCATAGCTTAATTACACTCTACTGGCATTGACTACATAAATAGAAAAAAAAAATTGTTTTGTTTCAGACTGTCTTCCATTAATCTTCTGATGTTGGAGCATTAGCTGATCCAGGAACAGATGCATAAATCACCTGGGCTGTGTATCCATGTACTGGGGGCTTATCCAAAAGGATGCATTATGATCTGTCTGCACTCACAGTCAGCAAGGATTAACACTCCAAACACCTTTTGTTCTTCTCAGTTCTTCCCAACATGAAATATTTGAATTAAGGATGACTTACTCCTCTGCTTACATGATACCTAAAATGGAGGACCACAGCTCCTCTCCAAGTGAATAAGGAGAGACAGTGGAAGTGTCTGAAGTAATAGTCAAGCTGAGAATATTCACTTTTGCTATTCTAGTAATTCACAGTATTATTGGTTTGTTCCTTTGTATTAAATCTTTTCCCTTTTTTTTCCTGCTATAGAAATCTAATTTGCATCATGTCTTTCTCCCAGGGGGGAGATGCTAGAAACTCCTCAGAAGCTGATTAAGATTTTTCTCACTGAGTTCACATTTGTCTTGTAATGATTTGTGAGTAGCCTGTCTTGTTTGAAATACTAATGCCAGAAGTTTGGTTTAATTGACTAGGCTCTGGATCTTCTATAAACTTCATAAATTCTTTTCTAATTTCTTTCATTACAATGTCCGGGGCAATAAGTGGATCAGCAATCATTACTAAAATGTAATTCATATTCTACATAGAATCATAGAAGTGTCTAGGGTGGAAAGGACCTTTAACATAATCTTCTCCACCCATCAAGCTAACTCTGATTAAAAAAAACACAAACAAAACACCAAAAAAACACCAAAAAGCCAAAACAAAGAAACAAACAAAAAAAACCCCACACAAAACCCCCATAACCCCAACATTACTAAACCATGTCTCAAAGCACTATGTCAACCCATCTTTTGAATACCTCCAGGGATGATGCCTCAACCACCTCCCTGAGCAGCCTATTCCAATGCCTGACAACCCTTTCAGTAAAGAAATATTTCCTAATATCCAAACTGAACCTTCCCTGGCACAACTTGAGGCCATTTCCTCTTGTCCTGTCACCTGTGACTTGGGAGAAGAGACCAATTGCCACCTCTTTACAGCCTCCTTTCAGATAATTGTAGAGAGCGATAAGGTCTCCCCTCAGCCTCCTTTTCTCTAGGCTAAACATTCTCCAAGTCTCCTATATTTTATACCTGCAAGATAGATTTTTTGTGATAATTTCTGCAAAAGCAACAGGACCATTGCAAAAAGGAGGTATATGCTGAAGACATAAAGAACTGTGGTTAGCTTTGACCCCAGCCAAAGCGGTTTCTTAGTGGAACTGTATCTATTGATCTAATACTTGTGATATTTTCCCATTATCTATGCAATCCAGGAGTCCTCTGTAAATCATTTAATTCACCTCCTTTTAAGACTTCTTTGCACCACAGAACAATGGCATACCTTTCATACACTTACATCTCTTCATGTATTATCTGCTAATGAACACCCTTGAAAACAGTTTCTCTAATCTCTGCTAACTAGTCAGGCTCCCACAAGTTGGTGAATGTCTCAACATCAATATAGAACAAGGCGACAGGCCTATGAGATACAAAATCAAATTTGTCTTTGTTAGGTTTCAAGTCAATTAAAGATGGGCTTCTATTGATTTTGAAATTTGCTGGGATTCCAAGAAATCAACTTAACAGGGTTGTGAGCCAAACCCTTACTCTATTTAATGCCTCAGTAAGGCTTTTCTTCCTGTCCCTTTTAGTCTTCTACCACGTCCTCACATATTCCTTCACATTTATTTCTGTTAAGCATTCCTAGATGGTTTTCACCGAGGATCTGAATTATTGCAGTGTCAGCTGTTAACCTGAGTGTGTAGTCTGAGCTTTTAAAACTTCTTTATGCGTCCTATTAGTTTTGCCTAAATGGGAATAACCACTTGCAAATGAAACACAATTTGTGATTATGCATCTGAAGTATAGCCTGTTTAACACACCTCAAGATGCCCTTCTAAATGTAGGAAATGCTGATTCCTTCTGTTTGCTGAAGTCAAATGGCAGTAATGGAACTATTGGGGATAATGAAGGATGTTTAACTCAACTCCTAAAATCTAAGTTCTTCCTAGATTTTGGAAGAATTTATGCAAAACAATCCAAAATTGCAATTCTAATAATCTCTATGTAACTATTGCTTGGATTAACTAAATTCCTTTTCTTTTTTTTTTTTTTTCCCTTATTTTCATTAGTGTTTGTCTTCTTCCTTCTTTATAGGACTGACTATCTGGCATACAAGATGGCCCAATCCCTCAGAGGCACAACTTCATAAATATTCTCAGACCTTGCCTAACAAACACATACCGATGGAATTACATGTTTCACAAAATAAAGAGATGTTCCAAACTTTCTTTTGTATCAGCAACAGGCAAAAGGAAGTCTTTGTGTGTATTGACCCAGTAGCTGGCACATTCTCACTGGAAAAGTAGCTGGCACATCCTCACCCAACTCTTCCTCCTGCCTGAGGGGATGCAGATCTTCAAATCTCAGGATTTATTGGGCTAGAGAAAAGGAGAAAGAAAGAATGCACCTGTATCTTAAAGTACATGCACTTCTTCAGGAGTGAAGGGACGAGTATAGTAATCGCTGCCCCTGTGACTATGGCTTTTTAATAGGAATTTGAAAAGCAATGCTGGAACAGTGCTTCTGGATTGGGAAAAGTGGGGTTAAAATGCCTCCAACCTCCTCATTTTGTAGGCTTATAAAGTTGGACATGATCATCTCCTTTTCCTCTACTCTTACTGTAGAAATGAGTTGTGCTCGGTGCTACTGAAAAAATTTGTGGAAATCTGTCATGAAGAGCTGTGTAGAGGTTCCCAAGTAGCACAGAGAGAGGGAACTCATGTCCCAGTATGACAGCTTGGTGCCCAGCTCCCTTACCCTCAGCCCGAAGCTTCTAGTTCAGTGTCTTGGTTCTTTGGGACTTCCCTTTTGGAGTACCGAAGTCCTCATGTGCTAGGCTTATTTCTGGACATCCTTTCTCTTTGGTCTGTGTTTCCCCTCTTAGTCTGCTGAACTCCATTTCTTATAGAAAATAAATGAGATATATCCTTTTTCACAGTTTAATGATTCCTGCTAAGTACTTGTTTTCTTTTCGTTTGTAAAGTGTGGTACATAGCACAGTGTGAAAAGCCATGGCTGCAATGTGTATGACGTGCCCCACCTACATATGCCCAGGAAATTTTCTCTCCTCTCAACATTTCCTTTTGTGGGAATTTAACATTTTTGAAGAGTTCCTCCTCCTTTATGTTAGTCTGTTCTGGGATTTCTTTCAATCCAGTGTTATTTCTTCTCTCTCAATTCTCCAAATTATCTATTTTTTAGGTCCTTGCTTTCAAGCTCCTGAAGTCTCTTATCTGTATCAGTAACTGTATCTGAATGCTTGTTTAAGCCTGCCTCAACTTCAGTCACTCTACCTTTTATTGTAATTCCCTGAAAGAGGCTTGCATCAAAGCTTCCATTGATGTTAGCTCAGACAGTAATTCTCTAATGTCTGCCAATCTTCCTCTGTTGTACTTTCTTTGCAGCATAACGTTAGGCCTCTGGGACCTCCTGGAGTCCCACTGCTTCTCTCTGGCTGCTTGCAAAGGCATTGGTAATATCAGAAGTGCACCTATGTACAAGTGTGCTGGCATCTGGGATCATGAAATATTTTTAGGTGGGTTTTGGGATGCTCTGCATTCCTTAAAAATCATTAAAAATGGCATACTAATGGTTGCTTTGGAAAACTATTACAGCCTTCAAGACATACCCATTGCTCTGAACAGCCTGCCTTCTCCATTTTTTCTTTTAGATTTCTGGACTTTTCAGACTGTTATAGTCTCTCTGGTCCAGGTTGGAACATGACTCAATGCACCCTCATTCCCCTTCTACGTGTATATAAAAAAAAAAAAGAGTTATTGAGGAAGATTCGTTTCCAGTCCCAATCCCACTTATCCTGTAAAAGCGGTCACCTAGTCCCTGGTCTACAGGCTTAACCTTCCCCTTTTGCCAAAAGGCAATTAAATTTATTTCTCATTTATGCCTTTCCTTCCATATAAATATGGAAAAACACCTAGCCCTTCATTCTACATTTCTTCAAACGTTTGTACTACAGAATAAAAGAAATGCCTTCTTTTTCCTCCCCTGCCCTTTCTTCACTGCCTATAACTACTGCTGTAAAAATTATTCATACATTCCTTGAAACAGTTAGACTCGGGCTGAAATTGTTCTCTCCTCAGTTCTTTTACAGCCAGTACCTGCCCAGACTGAAAGCAAGTGCCCCGTCCAGTGATAAGGCTGCCTGATGTGCTTTCCCAGGCTAGAGTGAAAAAGTATATATGTAGTTATCCAGTGTTGCAGTGCTCAGGAAAACTTGACATAAAATGTATAATTAGGAAATTCTGAGGAGACAAGCAAATCCTAAATCCTATCTCCCTGGGTTTTATATGTCTCTTTGTGAACTACACGAAGCTCACAGGGGTTTCATTTCCAAAAATGCTCATTTAGAGATAAATTTTCACAGTCTTAAAGAGCCCACTGCAGAACTTGCTGTCATGGTTTGGCTGCAGATGAGAACAAAGGACCACGTGGCAGCCGCTCGCACAAATCAGA
>BJBW01010324.1:0-34160 GCA_004320125.1 Scolopax mira | reverse complement strand
TGTATCAAGAACAGTGTGGTGAGTAGGACCTGAGAAGTCCTGTACTTGGCACTGGTGAGGCCCCACCTCAAACTGTGTCCAGTTTTGGGCCCCCTACCACAAGAAAGACATTGAGGTGCTGGAGCAGGTCCAGAGAAGGGCAATGAAGCTGTTGAGGGGTTTGGAGCCCAAGCCTTATGAGGAGAGGCTGAGGGAGCTGGGGTTGTTCAGTCTGGGGAAGAGGAGACTGAGGGGACACCTTATTGCTCTCTACAACTACCTGAAAGGAGGCTGCGGAGGGTGGGGGGGTTGGTCTCTTCTCCCAGGTCACAGATAATAGGACAAGGGGTAATGGCTTCAAGTTGCACCAGGGGAGGTTGGCTTAGGTTAGATATTAGGAAATATTTCTTTCCTGAAAGGGTTTTCAGGCATTGAAATGGGATGCCCAGGAAGGTGGTTGAGGCACCATCCCTGGAGGTATTGAAGAGACAAGTTGACATGGATATGAATTAGTAGTAGATTGGTGTTGTTTTGGGTGTGGTGTGGGGTTTGTGTGGGGGTTTTTTTGTTCGTTTGTGGGCTTTTTTGTTTGGTTTTTTTTTTGTTTGTGGGACTAGATGATCTTAAAAGGTCCCTTTCAACCTAGGTGATTCTGTGATTCTGTGTGATTCTGTGAAGTGGAATGCCACCCTGTGGTTAGTTTATCTTCAGCAGAAGAGTGGAGAACGTAGGTTTTCTGGGTTGTGGACAACTTCAGAGAAGATCATCACAAGTGGTTAAGGCCCAGCGTCCTAAGAAAGACAGCACTGGGTGATCTCCTACCTAACTCCAAAAAATGGCTGCTTCCTACCCAGAGCAGTGTAGTGCTTGGGAAACTGTGTCTTTGTGGTCAAAAACCTTACATAACTCATGAATGTTTTGGGAGAGTAATATCTAGGAAAAGTAGAGAAGTTTTATCACTTCTGTATTTGGCACTAGTACAATCGCTTTTCCATTGCTGAACTCTTTTTTTTTTTGGTGTCCATAGGCCTGTTGATAAAATGGTAAGAGATTGATCAAAAGACTGGATACTTCGCCTTGTGGTGAGACATTCTGGAATCTTGCTCTGTTTATCTTGCCTATGAGAAGGCTAAGACTTGACCTGATCAGAGTGTCTGCATTGGGGAAAAAAAACATTGAAAAACTGTTAACAATCTGGCACGCAAAGATATAAAAAGGTCCAGTGGTTGCTATTTGAAGTTCAAAATTCCACTGCAGATTTTCAACAGTGAGAGTGATTAGCCCCTATGATATCTTAACAAAGGTTGTGGTGGTTTCCTTACCGCTGACAATTTAAAAATCAAGATTGAATGGTTTCTTAAATTATATGTTTTAGTAAAGCACAAGTTCTGAGGCTTCTTTATTACAGAGCATCGGGCTAATTGTTCATAAAAATCCCCTTTGACCTTGAATCTTTTAACTCTCGTAAAGACAATTACTAGAGTTAAGCTAGTCAATTTTTTCTTTTTCTTTTCTTTTTTTTTTTCTTTTTTTTTTTTATTGAAGTTTTATGTCCAAAACTTACTTTTGCTTTTACAAAGCTGTGATGAAAAATAGATATTTTTCTTGGCCAGCTTCTCTTTATAGCCCATCAGATAGTTTTTAACTATAATGACCTTGCAGTCTTACAGTGCTAGTACATTGATATACCATGTGATATTGGTGTCTCTGTAAAGCTGTATTCTTTGTTCAATTCTTTGGTATTCTGAGGCCATATGCCAAGCATGGGTGTATTTTAATTGGTTTTATTGAGATATGTATGGGATATCTTTATAGCATGAATTGAATTCAGGATTATGAAGTCTACTTTTTCCGCAATAATCTTTTAGTTGCTTCCCTCCTCCGATCCCATCTGTACACCTCGTATTTACAATCATATGTGTCTTGGAGACATTCCTTCTAGACCTGAATCTACCCGCATGTATGTGCCTCCAATCCCAGTTAGGACAAGAGTTCCATTAAGGTGTCCATTGTACCAGGAAGCTCAGTTTCTGACTTTAAAGAGTTCAAAAGACCAAAGACTGCCAAAAAGAGACAAAATGACCAAACAACAAATGATATTTAGGAACATGATGAGCATTTTATCCAGGCCCTCTGAAGTAATGACGTTTATGGAATTACTTTTTCTAGTGCTTGTTTCTGTGCTAGGCACTCCTATTTCTCCAATTGTGTTTGGATTCATTTGTCTATTTCAGACTGTTTTTTTTACAGAAGTAAAATTACCAGTGGCGGTAATTTGAATCAGTGGTTCTTGTGGTGAGCTCAAGACCAAGTTCAAAAGAGGTTTGTGACACCTAACAAGTGGGTATACAAGAAAGGCACAAATTAATAGTAGTTGTTCTGGTATGGGCTGAAAGACAGTAAGATCATAGGAAATCAAATGCTCTCAGTTCTCTTGCTTACGGAACAACTTGTGTTCTTGTGGGGAACAGGCTACACTCATCTTGTACTGTGGATTCTCTCGTGATTTCAAATAGTCATAACAATTCACTTAAAACTGCTTCAGCAATATGGCTTAAATACATTTGATCCAGACAAGATCAGTAATGTCAGAAATATCAGTAATTAGCTGACATTTGATTTTACTTGATATGAATCCAAGCCATGAAACTTTGAACACCTATAAGAGTTCAGAAGCGTTTCATTCAGTGTTTGGGTACTAGTCTGTGTTCTCAAGTAACCTTTGCAAACTTTGCAAATTTAATCCCAGATTTAAAATTAAAAAAAGCAACATAGGGAATCAAGTCCGTAAATGCTTTTTATTTAAATATAGAGATGCCTTGGTGTATGTTTGTAGAAGCAGCAAGCAGAAGAAATAGAAAATGTGTTATCTATATAAAGGTGTGTGTTGTGTGTTCACACCCACAGACACGCTTATGTACAGAAGTGGCTGTACAGAACATTACTCCTGCTGCAAGGACCTTATGATCCTAACAGCCAGCCAGGGCAATCCTGCGCTTCGAGACCCAGAGGATGGTGCTAACTTAGAGCATGTGTGCATTTTCGGTTTTATGATGTGACGACAGCAGTGCTGTGACACTGGTTAACATTTGTGGGCCTTTTGGGAGGAGCGAGTTTCCATGAGGGATTTGGCTGGGGGAAACCTGCCTGCCGGGCACACATTGCTGAGGAGGGCGTTCCAGGCAGGGTCGAAATAGAGATGAATAACGTGATGTTTTACATCATGTATGATGCAGCTGGTAACTTGGAATGTGATTGGCCATGTTTTGTAAGCTTTTTATTTTGTCTTGCAGTCTAATACAGAAGGAAAAAAGACAGTGTTATGAAGAAATTCCAAAGGAAGTGTATAGAAGTTTCTGATGAACACAGAGGCGTTCACTTCCTCCATCAAAGAGCGATTGTATGAGAACTGGAAAAGCTGAATGTGATAAGAACACATTGTATTTGCTATGCTAAGAAACCAGGATGGAAAGGGAAGACTGGGGCAAGGGGCATTTTGTAGAATTTAATTATAGCCTGTGTACACAAGGGAAAAGAAAGAAAGTTAAGTTGGTATTTTCAGTATGACATGCCAATGTGACACCGAAAACAGTGCTACAGTGTTTGATTGTTAAAGTATGTGCTCAGTGTCCAAGTAATTTGGTAGTAGATCTTATCATGATTATCCCTGCTGTGAGACAACTGGCAGAAAAGTCACAGAAGTCAGTGTGCATCCCATGAAGCTCTGAAAAGAATATAATCAACAACACAGTATAAAAACATCAATTCTGTGATACACAGTTCACAATAACTTACTGCATGCAAAATACCTGGAAATTATTCAGTTTGGTACCTAAACAGCACAGTGTGAAGTATTTTTCAGATTCTTTCAAAAAGTTTACTGTGTTACAGCATGCAAATCATATTATCTCCCCTTACCATTATATAATTCTTCAGTGATTTTTTTTTCTCAATGTTGTAATGAAAGAAAACAAAAATACACGTGTCACATCTATAATACCTCATAACTGAGGATTTCAGAGGCAGATGATGAACTGCTGTTGATGAACAGAATCTCACAGTGTTCCTATAAAACTGGAAAAAATACAGGCATAGAAATTACAAATAATTTGTTAAGGCTGCTCAGGAGATTAACAAGGATGGTCTAGATGTCATGGTTTGGGGAATCCACACACAAGTTAAAGTTGTGGTATAAATACATAAAATTTACAAAATTACTATATTATTGAACTCTTTCACGTATCTTGTGTTGACCTTAAGCTATGAAAGATGTGCCATCCTAAACAAAGGATAGAACAGGATAATAGAGGATCATTCTATGCTGTTAGTTCCTTTTCATGTGAGAGTATGTTGAGACAGAGCTATGGCTGAAGCCCAGACAAGTCATCATAATTAAATTTGTCTGCAGAACAAAGGGTTATCAACTAAGACATCTTAACAGAAAGAGAAAAACGAGATGCTTGAGGAGTGGGCAGTCATAGATAAAGAAAAGTTGAACAGTAGAGTCAACCTGAGGCACATTTGTTAGCCAGGAAGCCTAAATGGGGGTCAATAAGGGAAGGTGGACACGAGACCTACATGGACACTACAAATGTATCTGCTCCAGAGACCAATCGCTGCTCCCCAAGCCGCACTATTGAGAATAGTAGCCTTGCTGTTCAGCAATTGGCCTGGCCCTAAGTCATAACCATGTACATGCTGTATATAAGATCCTGACTTCAGCTGATTCAGACTCCAAAACCCACTTTGGTGAATAAATTTGGGCATCTCACGTATTAACGTTGGCTTTGTTCCTTATAATTCTTTGTTAGAGTACAGGCTTTTCTGAGGAACCTTCAACAAGCTGGAGGTACAGATTTACTGAGCGTGACATGCAAGGAAGCTAAAAGGGGATTCAGAAGTCTACAGGATTGCCCACCATGTGTTAAGCAACAATTGCTTTGGAGAACATGGTCACATATTATTTGATGTGGGTACAGATAGGCAGTCCTTACTGACAGTGAGATGAGGGATGCATTCAGGCCTTGCTCATCATCTGTTTGTTTCTCTTCTTGTATGTCTTTGAAGATGTGGATTGTGAATGAGAATAGTTGTAAGATGAAATGTAGGAAAAGTTATAAATGAGGTCTTGGGAGCAACAGGAGATGGGAACTGGTTTAGAAGTATAAGGTGGTTGGTCTTGTAGGGTGTCATTGGAAAAGGGCTGAGAGCCAAAGAATCATCTATATACCATAGTGAATAAGGATGCTATTCCCATCAAGAGGATCTGACCAGGCGAACCTGGTGCCAGAGGACTCCAACACTCAGAGTCCCACTGGCTGAGCTGTTTCTCACAGGATCACTTGGCTTCTTGTCCTGTTTGCCACCCACTAGGATTATTTTGTACAAGATTGGAACTGAATGCTGTCGTGCTGAAGTTGATGAGGCATGTGTGGGGGACGGGAGCAGAGAGGGAGTGCAAATGTGGTGTGCAGATGTGTGAAGGTGAGAGTAAAGCTTATCAGCTACTGGTTCCAGAGGGTGGTAGGCTTTTCCTTTTTTCTTTTCCTGGCTCTGATGGTGAAGTCATTCATTGAACAACCTCAATTATCCATCTGTACAAGATAAAAGTACCAGAGTACTATGTTAGGGTGTGAATACTTTCAAATATATAAAATTTTGCAATTAAACATAGACCTTGCTTTTTGGCCAGCTGCTCTCAGGGTGGCCTCTATTAAAAAGTTCTTGAGATCCTAAAGACCCTTTCCTTTTGTTGCATAATATTTTTCTTTTGTTTCCAGTAAACCAGGTTTGAACTGGAAAATTTCTGTTAGGTCCTGTAGCCAATTTAATATTAAAAACAGACCTGTTAAGTTGTACTGCTTTCAGGAATGTCTTGAGCCATCCTCCCTCTGCTAACCTGCTGTGCTGACTCAGCGCCTGAGGAGGAGCTGACAGCCCATGGGAAGAGGGGAGTGTTCTGAGTCTCAGCAGAAAGGTGGGATAATAACAAATAATAAGGGCAAAGAGTGATGCAGCTAAGGTTTGTGTTGTGTTGCAGTGATTAGGCAAGTAATTAAAATAATAAAAAAACACCATTAAATGAAACCAGAGAATAGAATAGAATTGAAGGCATGGCAGTTGGCTACCTAAAATGGTAATCTACACTAAATCTCCTCCTTCAGTAATGTCTCTGCATATGGTTTTCAACCCATTTTGGGTAGAAACTTGTAGAAAAAGGCTCTCAGAAGTTTAAACTGCTAACTGCTACTTTTTTTTTTTTTTTTCTTAAATAATTGTCTTGACATTCTCATTAGAAAGACCAAAAAGAGACTACAAGATGACAACTGTTCTAGGACATGAGAGCTATGGGGCAGCACATGGTGCTAGTGCCATACCTGTTCTGCAGAGTTTTCAACTCTTAATATTGCTCTCTTCACAAGTCAGAAATTGCATTAATGAAGTTATTGGATTTCCATGGAGATATCAGATGCATATATCAGGGTGCTGATGTTCTTATATTTTGTTGCTGTTGTGTGCTTATGTCCCCAGCTTCAAACTAGAATTCAGCACCTGGGTTTTACTTACATTATACTGGTGAACTTTATATAGCTTGGTCTCTGCTTGCCTGTACTTTTATTTTAAATATGTGTGAATTCATTAAATTGCCCTACATACTATTAAAAATACAGTGATTGCATTTCTTTTTGTTCACTTGCCAGCACAGATGTATGAGAGTGAGTGCAGTTTCATAACCTTCCTTTCAAAACTACTTGTACTCATGTGGTAGATAAGAAACGCTGTAGAGGGAAGAGGACCTCCAGCCAAAAAAATTTCCAAATTATCTTAAACAGTAATTTATCTTCTTATTTTGCAGCTAGCTATGGACCAAATCCAATTTGCAAAGGCTGTTTATCTTGTTCAAAGGATAATGGGTGCATCAGGTGCCAACACAAGTTATTCTTCTTCCTGCGAAGAGAAGGAATGAGACAATATGGTGAATGCTTGCATTCCTGCCCATCAGGGTACTATGGACTCCGGACGCCAGATATGAACAGATGTTCAAGTGAGTTTTTTTTTTAACTCTTACATTTGCTTTTGCAGGAAGGCCATAATTCACACTCAGTTTTTAAGATGATAGGTTGTGGAACATGTTGATATTTTCACAGATGTCTCAAGATCATCATAAAACTTCTTTGCTCATTCCAAGATATGTAACAATCAGCAGATAAATAGCTGATGCATTAACTTAGTTTTTATTGTTGTTGCTATTTTTATTGTTATTATACTTTAGTTAGAAGGGAAATGTAGGAAAGAATGATAATTTAAGCAGATTCTAGTTAAGCAGATTTCTAGTTCTAAAAAATTCCATCTACATGAAACTAAAAATCTTCAAGGTCCCTTCCAATTCAAATGATTCTATGATTAATTTAACAGTGCCTCGTGTAGGTACTAGTCAATATGGGTGGGCTGCTTGTCAGGCTTTTTGTTCCCACACAAATTTCAGGTGACCAGACACCTCACACCAGGCATACTTTAATGTAACTGTTGCTATTTTAATAAAACAGATGTACTATTAAAAACAAACAAACAACCTTTCACTTTTAGTACTGCAGTTTATTTGGAAATTTACAACCTGCTAATGTGCAACAAGATTCCCTGTTTGCATGTTTGTGCCTAGAAGCATAACTGTTAAAATCAAGTGCTCTGGTATCTCTATGCATTATTTCACTGCAGTCCGGCACTTGTGCTGATTTGTATTGATATTTCCATATGCTCATATGCAGAGTATTAGCCATATGGATTATTAATCATTGCTATTACATCTAATTCATATTTAGGGTTTTTTTTTGTGTGCATGTGTCATAGTCTAACCAAAGTTAGGTCACCAAACCTAAGAACCTAAAGTGAGAAATAGCTTTTTCTTTGCTTCCTGGAATAATCTGTTATTTAACAGACGTCTGTTAAACGCCTGGCACTCCCCCTCAGTGCTGTGGCATGTCACTGGGACGCACCACGTTGTAAGAAAGCGGGTGCTGGCTTTCACATCACACATAATCTTGAGACCCATGTGAGGTCACTCTGTAACAGGTTGGGCTGGACAAGGAGGACTCACTTGGACCCATCCCAGCCTGTGCAATGACGTCCTGCCTCTTTCTCCCCATTCCCTGCACAGGCTCCTTGGATATGGTATTCTTTGTGTTATGTTCCCAACTGCTGTGTAATATTGCTGAGTGCTGCCTAATCTATACCAGGTGGCTAGGTTTTGATGAAAAATTAAATGAGACCAGTATATGGTTTATGTATCCCTTCTGTAAAGTAATTTAGGATCTTGGCCTTAATTTTCATAACACGTTTGTGAATTCAGTTACTTGTCGACTTTAAACCTTTCAAAACTGGGCTGTAAAAACTTGCCTATGTAAAAGTGTTTTTGAATATAGTTGCAGCTTTGGGAACTAGATGAATTTATCTATATTAGCCTTTACTGTGCTTGTGAGGTAGGAGAAGTAGTCCCTGCTGGCAGTCTTTCTTTACTTTATAAAAAGTTATTTAGAAGTTAGTTGCAGAAGGTGGATGGTGAATTCAGTATAACTTTTTTTTTTTTTTTCATTTTTTCCAGTTACAGAAAGTGGCCTTCTTCCCTAAATTATGGGATTGGTTTTGAAAAGCATAAATACAAGTTGGGTCCAACCCACATTGGCATGTGTTGAGTGCTGGATATTTAACTCACCCTCATGCCTTTGACAGTCTCCCCCTGTGAGAATAATGATGCAGTTGCATTTACCAACCAGTCCTGTTTCCCCTCCAATGATGTTTGTATTGCATATTTTTATTTTAGAGCCAACTAATTGCCAACTGGTGTATTTATAAATCACATCTTCATTTTTTTCTTGGTTTGATGATTTTGCACGGCACATACGTGCATTGCGGACACGTAGGCATTTTGTGGATTGAAGTTGAGTTAAAGTAAACATTCTTAAAAAATAGAATAGGTTTCTTCCTACTGGCAACAAAAATTATCATAGTGCTTTGAATTAAGATTTATTAAATATGTAGGCAATTGTATATTTGTGAAGTGGAATAAAAAGAATACTCTAGCAGCATGGTTAAGTTACTGGCATAATACAGAAAATTTAAACACTGAACTGGTGAGAAAGTCAATTAGATCTGTAGCTATTGAATTGAGATAATAAAATCACTTTTGACAAGAACCTTCCCCAGACAAAAACAAAAACCCCACAAAGTCTCTCTTGTTCCAGCTTATGTTTATGTCAGTAAGCTAATTAGTTATAACTAGTTAAAGGGAATCTATATATATAAAGTAGGAAAGACTTTGCTTTCCTTATCTGTTTGAAGGGTTCAAAATTGTGGCAATCAAAAGAAGGCAGTTCAGATCATTAACTTTAAAAAATATTTCCTTGTTTTTTTATTATATTATATTTGTGTAAAACCATTTTTTAAAATGCTGGTTTTCTTAATTTTTGTATATCATGTCAAACAGCTCTATGGTAAGTTTCATACTAGATTACTGATTTATTATCCAATTTATTACTTAATTATTAGAATGCAAAAGTTTTTTGAATTCTGCAATATACTTCCATTGAGACTTATATTTTAAAAAGTATACATAGGTAATCATGATGGTTAACAATAAGAAGTACAGAATTTGACACAGTTGTATCTAGTTCCAAACCAATGTATCTTGATATTCAAAATGAAGTATCAATGTTCTTTTGGAGTCCGACTAAAGACAGTATGCTTTCTTTCTCTCTCCATGTTGATATATTTAGCTGTAAAAGAATTTTTAAAAATCATTTATTCTAATTTACTAACCTTAGTCACAGTTAAAGTGACTTATTAATAGCAATCCTATTTAAAAAAGAAGAAAATTTGCCACAAAAGCATTTGATCAATATAATAAAATTAAGCTAGGCATCAGAAATAATAAACTCTTTTTAAAATTTCATTATTTTATAACCATTTCTATGGCACTTTGTTAATGGAAATAGACTTCTGGAAAGTTAGCTTTTCTAACTTTTGCAGTACTTCTCTTTTTCAGTTCTTTAGTTTAGTTTATTTAAATTTAATTTAAAAGTCACTGCAGGACTTCAAGGTGCACCAGCAGCCTTCATGATTTGAAACACAGTATTTGGAAGATGGCAAAAAGGAGTAGTTGTCAATCCCAGCTACAGCGTGGTCTATTAAATTATCATTTTGAGTTAAATTATCATTACGATCAGGACCCAGTAACCCCAAGCATTTTGCTGAGTATCACTCTGGTGAATCAATGTTTTAATATCAGAATTCTTAAAGCATTCCTAATATTCTTTCAGTATTTTCCATTAAATTGCATCTGATACAGTGCAAGTCATCATACTGATATTTGCATTTCTTCTATCCAAAGAACCAAAGTACCGGCATTTGAAATATTTTTTTTCTTTTCATACAATCTGCCTAATTTATTGTCCAATACTACAAGAAATCTGATCTACAATGCCTCATATTTCTGTAATTGCTAAGAATAATTTCCCGCCAGCAGACAGTTTAAGTGTTATGGTATGCCCTATTTTGAACAAATATTAAAATCTGTTTTATAAAGATTGGCTAAATTTGAAGTGTTGTTAGGATGCATTTGCCAATCGTTATTTCAGAAGTCCTTATGGTTTGTGATTTTTTTCTTTAGAAAAGAATGAAGAATAAATGAATGACAAAAGTGACCAAAAAAGATTGGTATATTGTTGCATGAAATACATAACAAATAGAGCCTGTTGTGACTTCAGATAGCTGAAGACGGGATACAGTTAATGGAGTTGATATAAATTAAGTACGCTAGATGAAGGATTAGATTATTTGAATCAATTTTAAAGTGTTCATTACTGTTCCAAATATAATGGCTTTTACTTTTTAATCTTTGGAACATATTTCCCTGGTATTTTTTGTAGGTATGACTGACTTTCATAAGCCTCTATGTATTTCTGCTTCTCAGATGTGCATATAATTGTTGATATCTGGTTCATTTCCAAGTTGCTGTATTTAGTATGGAATAGGATTTTTCTGAACAGTCTGCTTCTGAGTCTGTAATCTGTATTTCTTTTTAATTTTTAGAGAAACCCAGTATTTCAAAAGGCAATATTATTTTTATGCTATCCATTATAGCTTTATGTCTTTTGGTCATTTAATAATTGTTATTTTTTGTGCAATGACTTCAATAATAATGGAAATGAGTTATATCCAGAAAAAAATGAGGGTTTTTTGCATGGTAGCACATACATCTGTGTAGAAATGGAAATCAGACATAACATAAAAGCGTTCATTCTGCTGTTTATAGGGTCAACTCATGGAACAAAAAAAAGTATCCTATTTGCAATGACAAGTAATAAACTCAATATAGAACATATAATGCATGTATATTTCCCAAAATAATCTGGCACACCTTATGTTCCTTTAAATCACTTAAACAAAGGAATAATTTACAGTGAACATTTTTCCTCCAAAAAGATTTAATTAACACAAATATCACTTCATGTTTTATCTACAGTTTTGATTTGATTAAAAAATAGGATTAAATGGATATAGAAGAAAATGTGGTAATTACTGTTAACTGTTTTTTCTCTCAGAGCAGATAGATTTCAGGATTACATTATTTCTCATATGTATGTATTCCTTATGTAGCATTTCTGGTTTTGCTCTTTTGTTTGATTTATAAGTCCTTTCATTTTCAGTTTCACTCTAACTTTGCTGTCTCATTGTTCTTTATGATCTTTTTTATTCAGGATGCAGGATAGAAAACTGCGACTCCTGCTTTAGCAGAGACTTTTGTACCAAATGCAAAACTGGCTTCTACTCACACAGAGGCCGCTGCTTCCGAGGATGTCCCTCTGGATTTGCAGCCTTGGAAGAGCTTATGGAATGTGTGGGTGAGTCTTCCAGAGCAGCAGCACTGCTGAAGCAGCCCTTTGGCCAGGTGGCTGCATTCAAATACTTGAGATGCTATTTTTAAGCTGATGCTTAGTATTTTCTATCAAGAAATTGTCACTAATGGATTGTGTCTGCATCTCATAATCATTATTATTATTATTGTTGTTGTTGTTCTTATTCCCCAACTTTGGCATGCTGCGTTATTGGGAATATCACTCTGTTGTTCTGCATTAGAATGTTCTGTCCTCTTAACTGTAAATTGTTGTGCATGAAGATTTATAGCTCAGAATTCGTAGAATTTCAGGAAGGCCAGTTTTTGCATTCGTAATGTAATTCAATGACATACTTGTTGGATTCCCACCCTAGTAAAACTACCTGCTCATTTTGCCTTTTACCAAGGCTAGAACCTAGGACCAGGGCAGATTGAAATCCTGCAATATATGGGCTTCAAGTTCACTTTAAATTTCTCTGCTTTAAATAAAGCTTGCCGTGTTTCTGTTAACAAGTAACAAATATAAACCACCAAATAAGTGCTTTTAGTAGGAATGTACTGTATAACTCCAAGCCAGCGTTGGCAGTTATCACATTATTTGCCGAGTCGCACAATTTGGTGTTTTATTTTGAAACCTGTGAATTGTGTTAGAATAGACTCTTTTCTTTCAAGGTTATTCTTTGCATTTCATGATGGGGAAGACAGGAAAAGTGGACTCTTGAGCTTTGCAAATCCAGGATTTATTTTTTAAAATGAGAAAAATAAAAATAACTCTCATTATCGTAGGAGGGTTTTTGAATATTTGGGTCTGACATGATGTCTATACAGACAGATTGATAGTTCAGTGCTTTTATGCTCAGGTTGATGTTGGCTAAAAAGATTCTTTCAGATTCCATAAGATATTTTAATTTTGTTTTTAAGTTTTTGCCTGTTGACAGTAAAGTTTTTAAGTGGTGCATTCTAATAGTATATTCTTGCTAATTAAAAGTAGAGGAAAAAAAAACAATCAGAAGATTCACCAATTCATGTTTTATTTTTTTTTATCAGAAGGCTGTGAAGTGGGCCAGTGGAGTGAATGGGGAACTTGCAGCAGAAATAACAAAACATGTGGATTTAAGTGGGGCCTGGAAACGAGAACAAGGCAAATTGTGAAGAAGCCAGCGAAAGACACAATACCGTGCCCAACCATTGCAGAATCCAGACGGTGTAAAATGGCCGCGAGGCATTGTCCAGGAGGTAAGCATAGTTCTTGCCACAAAAATCTTTATGAGCTTTCCTTAACTGAAATACTATTTCTAACTCGAAAAAAGACCTATTTCTTCCCAGCTGAAGGGGAAATTCTGTCTCTGCCCTGCCAGCCAAGGCTGAAAGGCAGTCTTCTGCCTTCTATGACAGTCCTAATATGTGCAGCAAGACTCCAGGGAAAGGCTCAGCATGGGAGTGATCAGTCTCTCTAAAGACCGTGAAAATGTGTTTTTCCTGGTGTGATCATAGGGCTTTTTCAAAGAGGTGGCTCATGGAAAATAATTGATCTGCACATGGGCAGAGAGATCATGATTCTTAACCTCTCTGCAGGCAGCTGGTGTAATGGATATTAAATCAAATTAAGTTAGTTACACATGGCATTGTTATCTGGAATTATTACCTGGAATGTGTTACTTGTTTTGAATAATGTAGATCAGGGCCAAACTATCCTAGATATAATACAAGCAGAATGGTGATAGATATCAAGATTTTCACCGTGACACCAACTTATGGCAATTACCACAAGTAAATAAAAGAAATAATTTCTTTATAGTGGTGTTCTAAGTCAACAGTAGTGATGCTGGAGGTTCAAATTTCTGGTCAGTTTTGTAGACCCCAAAGTGGAATTATGTCAATGGTAGAGGGGAGTTTTTGTTATCACAAAAATTGAAACAATTAATCTCTCACTTGTGCAGACTGAACATTTATGGAGTTTTTAGAAATTGTAGGAGAGGTGGGTGATCAATAGGTGATAAATATGTTATTCTTTTTAGAATCATAGATAATAAAGAAAGATTCAGTCTTGAAGGGTCTTCAAGAGATCTCTAGTCCAACCTCCTGCTGTAAGCTGGGTCAACCATGAGATCAGATAAATAAAAAGGAATAAAGGATTGCAAAGTCCTGAGAAAAGCCATAGCCTGATGAGTAAGATGAAATGGAAATAATTTTAGAATAGGTACATAACTGCGTATGCTTTGTGTTCTGGAATTGTTGAATATTTCTCTCCTGGCTTGAACGTACTGCCCTGCAGTATGTGTGAAAATTATATGTGAAGTTTTAGCTTACAGATTATATCTGTGCAAGCTTCATTTTTGTTTCTAGGACCCTAACACAATCTGGAAGAGAATATAAAGTTGATTTTCTCTTATCCAGGTTAACTGAGTCTGTTATGCTCATAGATACGTGCATGCACGCATAGTGTATAGTCAGAGTGATACACATTGTACGGCACAGGCAATCTGCAACCTATGTCTCAACCAACATCTCAAAGACATTGAAAAGTGGAAGCTACAAAGTGAACATCTCCAGGGGAAAGAAGAATAAAAGATAAAAATCAAAGCTGATTTTGGCTATCATGGTATATGTCTCATGGTATCTTTGAACATGAGTCTGTTGCACCTACATCAAGGTACCTACACTTATTAGTGTTGCAGCCTGCTGAGATGGATGAGCTGTTCTAGTTACTTCTAACAAACTCTGAGGCACAGAGCAGGACGGTGATTAGATCATCTGCAGAAATGTTTTAATGCTGAAATGGAAGGAAACAAAAAGAGCTGGTGTGAAGCTCTGCAACATCTCCAGTCAATATATTTATTCTTTTTTCTGTTCAGATCATGAAGTTTACCTTGTAGGGGAGAATTTGGGAAAATTACAAAATATTTCCATTCAACTCTATATGGTAGAGTCGTTTATGTACCCAATGTCTATGGAGGAAGATATTTCATGGCTGCAATATTCAGCTTCTATATAAACTTCTGGCAAGTAGACTTTTACTGATGTGGTTTTAGCCTTGTTAATATAGTTAAGATTCAAGTCGCTGTAAAAAGTTGCTGTAAATTCATGTTGAGTAGTGTGCTTAAGTCGACCACAATATCTATGAATGCTGCGGCATGTTTATGTTACTGGTAATCTGGAACTATTGGACATTCATAGCTTTTTGTAGCAGATTAATGTTGTTTCAAATTTTCTTGTCCAGCAATTCAGGTCACCAATTAAAGGTTTACCTCTTAAATCTTATCTTTTCAAAGGCACAGTGGTGGGCTTTCCTAAGAGTTAGAAAATGTATTGCCTCATCCTTATCAAGATCTTTGACCAAATCTCTGGATTTTTTTTCACTATATATCAGGAAAGTTGTTGCTGCAAATAGAAATGCAGCTCTCTTTCATAACCATGGGCTCCAGTAAATCCTAGAGATTATAGTCCTCTCCTGCCCTCCCAAGGGGTGAAGAGGCCTGTGTTTTCAGAGGTAAAAATGAACAAATACAAAACTGCATGTTTGAACTCTCAACACTGAATGGTGATGCTTAATATTGCTTCTGTGCAATATAAAAGACTGGCCAGAGTATAAACTCCTTTCTCTCTCCTAAGAAATTCCCAGGAGGAGTGTGTTAGTGGTTTTTTAAGTACCTGAGGTAAGTCTTCCCCAGGCCTGGTTATCCCTGAGGGCGAAGAAGCAACAGAGGTTGTCCTGTTCGAAACTTCTACTTCATAGTATGTTTTAATGATGATTCTATACATGTCTGGTCTAAAATCCCCCCTTCCTTTATCAAATTTAATTTAGTTAGCAGGTTGCCCCATTAGACACTGCAAGTGTTTCTGTGCTTACTTACTTTGCAGGAGCAGGAGGCAGAGATGCTGTTACAAGGAAGCTGAAATCAAGCCAACCCTGGCTGTTACTGATCTGTGTTTTCAAAAAATGGTGTTTTTCTAATGTTAGAAATTTTGTAATTGAACTTTTAACCTGAGGAAGTAAGAGAAAAATGTATGGTTAGCACTACTGGGGGCCTGAAGAATCATAATCCTTGTAAATGTCGATTGAGAGGCTGTTAATAAATCCTTTCTTCCTGATGTTTTCAGTGCATAAACTCACACAAATGTGTAGGATAAGTGTTGGATTATACAGCTAAAATGGTTGTAGATTGTGATGGATTAAATTGAGCACAGGAAGTAAGGGTATTTTTGGTAGAAGAGGGTCAAATAAAGTGCTTTTGACACATGCTTTCTATTTCTGTACATTTACAGTTGCTATTTATGGTTCAGATTACAGAAAAACTTCCAAACCAGATTTTTACATGTTTGCAGAAGAAGTAGAGTTAAATTCAGTCTTCCTACTAAGTATTTCATTTTCATATTTATCAAGAATTGCAATGTTACCCATCTGGCCATATGGCTGTGGTACAAATCTAGCTAATGAAGAATTCTTTATCACTTTCCCAGTATTTGCAGAGTTGTAGAGATAGAAGCTGGAGAGCAAGTGAAGGATGATTTCACTTCCTTCCTGCTGAAGCCAGCAACATAAAAGGATACTTTACTTGATTTCAAGTATGTTACTCACTGGTATTTTCTTGTTGTCAGTACTAATTGCTTTAGCTGTTATTACGAGATGGGAATGTCATATTTGTGTATCTGATCATATTATGTATGTTACCCTGTGGCTTGGGTGTAACATGACTCATACTGTTATAGGTTAGACTTTGGAGAAGATGACTTGGATCATTTAGACCACCTCCTACCAAGGCTGATCTCTTCCTGATAAGGAATTTTATCCTCTTTAGCTCAAAAACAAAGAAAAAAAGAATTTTCAAAAAAGAGTGATTGCGTTACAAGTAATGGGGAAATTAGCAGACAGAAATGTTCCATGGGCTGATCCAGCTTGCTGTCTAGAAGTTTTCTCGTATATTTATTATAGATATTCTATTTTTACCTCTTATTTTGACATGTTCCCCATGTTCACCTCAGTAAATTACTCCTCTTTCTTTGTAACCTGGAGGCACTTGCAGATTGTTGTCATGTTTCTTACTATGTATTACAAAGGCAAGCAAAGAAGCTCTACTTCTTTTAGTTTTCCATCAGACTGCATTTCTTCAAGTCCAGAAACAGCAAGAACTGTTTCTTTCTTCATGAGAACAGTTAAGCACTTAGCTAGATTTCTCCATTAGTCTGTGCAATCACCATCCTTGGAAGTTTCCAAGGCTTGACTGGACAAGGCCCTGAATAATCTAGTCTGAATGGTCTTGGTTCGACTGGGAGCAGGAAGTTTTGAATATAATGCTAACTGTTGTTTCATATGTTTCTAACTTTAGCTTTAATCAGTATGGAAGCTTGTTTGGAAGTGCTGATTTCCTAGTTTAGTTCATTATTGTTTGACCTATTCAGTTAACTGTCTTTGGCTGAGGGCTGCATAAGTGTAATTTCAAAATCTTGCATAGGATATAAAAGATACATAGCATAATGTACATTTATTTTAACTTAATGAACTATGGCAGTCTAAGAAAACATGGAAAGACAAGTAGAGGTCCTGTAGAGATGCAGTATATACAACTGAATTTTAGTTTTGACTTCTCAAATCTTAAAGTCCAGTCTAATTTGTTGAAATTTTAAAAAACTTGAGAATTTCATTCCATTGTTAGCTAAGTCATGACATAGAAGCATATGGCAACTTATAGATAAAAGAAAATGATTGTCTTATAAATTGAGGCATAATAAGAAAAGGTATGGTAACAAACAGGATTGAGGTTCTGGGAAAAATAACAATATTTACATATTGAAGACATTGGAATATTATTTATCACAGTAATACTAAAAACTAGTATTTACAAGTCTTAGCAGCATTTGAAACATGACTCTTACACATAGTATTTACAATAAACTGTCATTGCCTACTGCAACTCTGCTATTTTGCAGAAGTTATGCCCTTTTCTTCCCACAGCAGACAGGTAGAAACTACATTAAGTGCAGCTCTGCTGAGTACTAGCTCTGCTAGAACATGGGTATCACCACGCAGGATTGCCTCCTTAATGTGTTCTGTGAGCACCAATTACACTCTGACCAAGAAGGCTTGGCCTTAGCTTGTCTGAATATATAACCCATAATTTTCATTTACAAAGCATGACTCAAAGCTTCTGAAGGAAAAAAGGGAAAAATGTTTCATCAAACTCAGAGAGCTAAACACCCAAGACACTTATTTGCCCAGTGCAGGTTGGGAATACAATAGTGTGAGTGTGCAGTCGATGGCTGTTCTGCACGTTTTGTGGAGGGAGCAAGAGGGAGCAAGAATCATAGAATCATATGGGGTTGGAAGGGACCTCTGGAGATCATCTAGAACAACTCCCCCACAGGATTGGGTCTACCTAGAGCACATTGCACAGGAACTTGTCCAGGCAGGGTTTGAATATCTCCAGAGAAGGAGGCTCAACCACCTCTCTGGGAAGCCTGTTCCAGTGCTCCACCACTCTCAAGATGAACACAGTTTGGAGACTTTCCAGAAAACAAGAACTGTTTAATAGTGTGGCTTAACCCTCAGAGCCTGGCATGTTTGTTAGTAAGTTTGTTCAGGAAACGAGGTTTTTCAGCTGCAGAATCTTCTGGTCTGAATAGTCAACATCTGCTTCACACAGAGAATGTTGTGCTGAGCATATTAAAATGGTTTTTTTTTCTATCCTTTAGCTGATGACATTCAGAAGGGACTGCTGCAGGTGAAAATGAATAGTAAAGGAAATCCAAACCCTAAGGAAAATGAAACCTGTAATACTGGTTATTTCAGTGAGAGTGCCTGCAACTAGACTTTCAGTATTCTAAATAAATGCACGTTGGCAAGAGGTATTGCTATATTATCAATAGTCAATAAGTTTGTTCCAGCTTCTAAAAAAGATTGTCATTTCTATTTGGTGACAATAAAAAAACCCATCAAAATTGAATTAATAATTCAGGTTGGAAAGCACCTCAGAAGGTCATCTACTCCAGTGCTCCTGTTAAATCAGCTGGGAGAAGACCAGGATTAGCTATCGCTCTGACAGTCCTCAGAGATTAAATATTTTTTCCTTTTTTGGTCATAGCTCTATTCCTTTTCATATGATTAGTTATGAGATGCTGATTTATAAATTGTAGGAAAAATGGTGTTCTTTTTATTTGTTTCTAACTGAAAAATATAAAAATGCAAATTTGAAATTACATTTTCATGATGTTTTCATTCTTTTGCACTTAGATGTGAAAACTTACATAATGCATGTATGTACCTGTATTGGAGCACTTCTATACCTGATGCCTTTTTATTTGCAGATAAAAGTTAGGCAGTGTACATGTCAGCCAATAGGATACTATAAAGTAACTGAAATACAGCAAGGAACTCTGATTTTTCTTTTCTGCCCTAAAATACAATATTTTATATTACTTTTTTTTTTTTCCTTAGAAACAAAAAAACCTATACTAACATTTCTTGTGTGTTTGCCTTCTTTTTCTATCCTGCAGCAGGATAAGAGAATTAGGAATCTGTTGGTAGAGTATTCTTCTTCATACTTTCTTATCAAAGCAGTAGAGACATTAACACACTACGTGTGTTAATGATGACACATGAGTTCTTTCCTTAAGGCTGATGAATAAAAATCTGTATGCAATCTGTATGCAAACCCAGTATGCAATCTTGATGTTTGCAGCTATAGGACAGAGATACAGAAAAATTAACACAAATATATTTTTCAGACAGTGTAATTTGCATGTTATTTGGTCATACAAATGAGGAAATATGTGATTAAATGAGTCTATGAAATTCTGTTCTGAAACTTCCCTTGCAGACAGAGTGTTTCAGCTGAATTTGCGGTACAGCACTTATTTAAAAAAAAATCAACCCCTTGACCCAAGCAACAAAATTCCTGAATACATGCAGAAAAGCAAATGCATACACGTGTATGAGCTAAGATATTAAATAACTGTATCACATATACATTTTGTTCATATTCATTAAAATAACTTCAAGTATAAACTTGGTGTGACTTTTCAAAAATTGCTGTTATTTTTCTATTACTTTGTTGGAAGCAATCCATTCCCTGGTTATTTTCTAAAGAGAAAATGCAATCTGATTAGACTCGCATCTGAAAAGTAGTTAGAAATAGTTTTTATAAGCTATATAAATTTTGAACAGCAGTTTCAGTGGCAGTTATATTTAATTATAAACCCAAGTACTATCTGTCAAGGACCAACATCCAGGTTTCCATTGCACAATTTAAAGAAATGACTGTGCTGTTTTTAAGTTATGTCACATTGCTTGATGGTCTAGATGGCTCTCAAAGTTCTGTGAACAAGATATGGCTGTTGGTTAATCATCTTCCATTTTCTATGTGTTTGAAATAAGTTAAATTAAGCAACCTAACAATTAAGTGCCCTGAAAACTATCAACATCTATTAAAAATAACACTTCCAAGATCTGGGTAATTGGTATGCACTCTCTTTGCTTGTTCCCATCCAGGTGTTCACAGAATTTCTCAAAGTTTGAGGTTTTTTTTAACCACTGGGTTGGTATTTCCCTTAAAATCAGTATGGTGGATCTTGCATGGAAGTTGAGGCAGCTTGGTATTAAGTCACAGTGTGCCTACAAACTTTTATGGTGATATAGTCCAGAAAAATATTACAATGGTCTACAATTGAAATTATTAAAATTTGAGGGTTTGTGTGAATATGGTGAAATAATGCATTACTTACAGTGAAACCTGTAACTTAACTTAGATATAAGTAGCCTAAATTTCCTTGGAGTACTGTTGTAGTGTTTCTGGTTTGTTTGCTTATCTAGCCAATAGTTCAGGTTTTGAAAGATTTTAAGAGGCTTCGTTTTCTTTGACTTAAGCAGAATTTAAAAATTCATAGTTCTTTTTAAGACTAGAAATGAAATCTGTCTAAAGTGACCTCTAGAGGGTAACTTTGAAGACACTAGCAAAAAAAATTTGTGGAAAAGGGTCCTTGTCATCTGATTTCTGTCTTCATTTTCCTTCTTTAGTACCACTGCCCAAAACATATCTTGTAATGGACTATATATACCTGAGTGCAAAGTTTTAGCTTTACGTAACTTATCAGGACAAACGTGGAAATTCTTGTATTGTTTTATTATATTGTGATACATTTTCAACTTACTTTCAAAGAATTTTCAGGGAGTTACTGGCAGTAGAGAAGTACCAACTCAAGTATATTTTTTCCTTCTTTCTGAATATAACTTATCCTACAATATTAGTTAATTTAGTTAAAGTAAAAGGAAATATTTTCTTTTGAAGACTTTCACATAGTTTTTCCAATCATTAAAAGGTTGTATGCACAATTTATTTATTGCCATTATTATAGCTTAGACCAGATAAGTACCTTCAACGTTTGTGTTTCCTTAAGTATTTCAGAAGTAGCCTGAATATCATATGATGCTGTGTCTCCCATAGTTATCTGTTTTTAATGAATAACCAAATAAGTACCAGAGTGTAAATCCTAGTAAATGACCAGAGCGTGAGTTAGAACTGTCCCATGACAATTACACAGTTCAGGGTTTTTAAAAATGCTGAAAGAGAGCCAGCTGTTAATTCAAATGGAAATACAAATACTGAAGAGCTGCAGCTACTCCAAGTGCACAGATTGAATTTGTCCATAAAAAGTACCTGAAAAATTTTATTGTGCATGCCCTTAGAAGTAACTCCTGTTGTATTTGTCTTTTGCTTATTCTGAAACTGCAGTCCACCTGTAGGAGGAAAAGCCATACACTTAATTATTTCTGAGTCTCAGACAGACAGCTTTTTTTTATACATTGTAGTCTCAGCCTTTTCAGTCGCAACAAAGAAACCAGCAAACACTCACATACCCAAGACTACCACTTCCTCCCTGAGGACTGATTGAGGCCACAGGCCTAGGTATGGCAGGTCTGGAGAACCATCTGCTTCAGGTGTGGCATGAGTAGAGTGCAATCAGCCTCACTCATTTTTAAGGATTCATTAAGGCTTTCCTTGCACAGAAGTCTCTTCTTAATTAATAAGCATTTTTTGGCTATACAGATATTATTTGTTTTCACAGCATTGATACAAGAACCACATCCTGATGTAGTCCTGGCAGGATATTTGGTTGGGTGTTTTAGGTAGTCCTCATCTTTATCACAGTTCATCTCCAGCAGAACATGTGCTAACAGTGGCAGTGTTTGGATGTTGAAAGTGTTATTCCATAAATAACAGCAACTGTGACTGAAGTAGAAAGATTTCATACTAATATAATATTTAGAAAATATGCATTATTTGTACATGCAATATTTAGATACTGTCTACCTCATCACCCTTAAAGATGGTATAAGACAATACTTGTATGACTGCATGTTGAACTGTGATGTGCAGGACTGTTTTTGTGACAGAAATGAAATTTTTTGGATGCACGTGTGGCCACCAAAAGTTAAATTATCAGTTTAAGTAGATAAAGCTTTTCAGTTGAGCCATAACTAATGGGATGCATACTCCTTGCATGGTACCAATGCAAAGTAAACTATCTAAGGATACTTCACCCTCTGACTTGCAGTAGGCTAGCAGTGTACACACAGCTAATCACAGGTGCTTTGCTGTTAAGCTGGAAACTCATTACAGTGCTGTAACTTGATTTATTGTCATGGACTGTTTCTACCCTTTATTCTTCTGGAGAATCATTTTGAATGCTTTGTGGCCCACTTCCTTGATAGCCAGTGCAATCTAGGAACGTCTCAGTTGATGGAGGTTGGCAAATGTGATACCCGTCTATAAGAAGGGTTAGAAGGGTGATCCAGGGAGCTAAAGGCCTGTCAGTCTGCCCTTGGTGCTGGGGAACATTACGGAGCAGCTCATCTTGAGCGCCATTGTACAGCATGTACAGGACAACCAGGCAACAAGGCCCAGTCAGCATTGGTTTATGAGAGGCAGGTCCAGCTTGACAAACCTGATCTCCTCCTATCACAAGGTGACCTGCTCAGTGGATGAGGGAAAGGCTGTGGATATTGTTTACCTTTGGCACCTTTGCCTACAACGTTTTCCTGGAGAAACTGGATGGGCATATGCTTTGCTGGGTAAAAACTGGCTGCTTAGGTTAATGATTGGACTCAATGGTCTTGAAAGTCTTTTCCAACCTAAATGATTCTATGATTCTAACCTAAAGTAGGCCAAGACAGGAGTCTCATGAATTTAGACTGAATTCAGCAAAAATTCTTTCCTCCTATCGTACAACCAGAAAGGACAAATCTGAAGAGTAAAGAATCTAGCAAAGAGAAAGAGAGAGGAGAATATAAAAAATAAACAGTTATGACTTCTTCCTGTTCTTTGGCTCTGTAGACAGAAAAAACCTAATTAATGGTTTTGCTGGCTGACTACAAAAGGTAAAGCCTATCCGCACATGCTGCTTCACTGACTGGATGCCAATGCCTTTTAAAATCTGACACACAAGGGGCATGTCTAAGTGATGGGTAGTTCCCCAAGCTGGTGCCTCACAAGACAGCTCAAGAAATGAAAAGAGTTTAAAAGTGTCAGCATAATGCTGTGCAAGAGTTAATTACCCCTGCTGAGAGACAGGATTTATTATCTGGCACAGTGCTGTGCAGATAGAGTGTTTTCAGGCCACTAGGTACTATGTTTGTGGTAAAGAACTGTGATTTGTTATATGAATGCATAGCTCACAAGTGCTAACTTGGGGGACTTGTCCTCTTCTGGGATTTATTCAGTGGCAGAATACAGGGAGATAAGTCTTGAAGAAAAGGAAGTTGGTTTCAAGATCATTGCAAACTGTGTCAGTTTTATAATACAAAATACTGACATTCTGATGTAATGGTCAGAATCAATTTTTCATAATCATCGAAGGTGATTAAATATATATTTACTGCAGGACTTATGCGTAGATGCTATCAGCTGTAATTTGCAATACCCAGTGTATGATTATTCTGCCACCAGACTTTGTTCATCGGCTCTTCAATCCAATGCCAGCTTGACCGTAGGCTGTGGTAATACTCCTTTTGAGAGCAGTGGATCATGAGTCCCAGACATATAAATGGAAAAATCCTGGGAGATAAGATTCATGTTCTCTTGCAGCTGGGCAAGGAAAAGGAGAAAAGGGATTTATCATTTCTGCAGAACTTGGTAATAGAGATGGTCCCAAAACCAGCAAAGTGATTTCTAAGAAATTTTATAACATGCTGAATATTTCTTTCAACTGGATTTTTTTTTTAATACATAAGTAATTGTCCTTAAAATTTCAAGCTCTAAAGAAAAGTTGATTCATACGTCTGTTCTGGAATAATGCTTTTTGGGTGGAGTATCTTGTGAAAGAATAATGTATTACTTTTCCTGTTTCTTCCAACCATCCTGATTGGTTTTTTTTCAGGGGGATAAAAGAAATTCCATTTCTTTGGAGGGAATGCCCTTCCACCCCCTTTTTATTACAATGTCATAGATTTACAGTATCCCAAACAGCGACTCAAAAAAACGAACCAGTTGAGTATAGAGTAAGAATTTAAAAAGCATTGCTAGTTTGGAGTTATAACTGTCTGCATCAGTGTGTGCACTTCAAACCTGGGAGTGATGTGTTTCAAAAGAACCACTTACATTTTTTTTTACCTTTTTTTTAAGACAGTCGTGTAAGTCAGCATCTGCATATCATTTTTAGGGCTATTAAAACAGAGTGTGAATCTATTGATAGGGGTGTGTTGTGGTTTTTTTTTAATGTGAACCAACATTTCATGTAATTATACAATTAATTGTGTAAACTGTCTAGAACAGTACATGGTAAAGACATCATGTCAGCCCACTGGCAACTGAACTATTTTGCTTACCTTTTATACCACTTACACTATTTTTTCTCAAGATTTTGTTCTAAGACAATAATAAACAAGAGAACAGGGGAAAGCCTTTTTACAGTATGATGTTGGGCTTGTCCCTCAATCAAAAATGACTGCTTTTGGAAAGCCACTTTTTCAGGAAATGAAACTAATATTGTCAGTGTTGCAATGCTTCAGCTGCCAAAGGAAAGGTACACATAGCCTGAAATTTACAAGAGTATTTGTCCCATGTGGAGACTAGGAGAAAGCTCAGGTGCTTCCTTCAGCAGAACTCCTTCGACGGTGGAGTTACCGTGCATCACTTGCAGAAATGGTTATAAAAGCTTTGCCTTACTATTTCCTAAGATGATTAAATGAAAAGAATAACATAGTAATGGGAGTTCCCTGTATCACTTTCTCATGTGATTTGTGTTACCATTTTCCCGATTTCTTAAAACTTGCCTGCTGGAACCACCTCACAGTAACAGTTTACATTTTAGCTATTTTTCCAGTCTTCATAGCTGAAGGCAAATGTATGAAGACATGGACACCCTGAGTGTTTCAACACCAGAAATTAAATAAAAGCACTGGAAATTAATTACAGCTTAAAAATCTAGTAGTTTTAAATTTTGCTTGAGGCTGGCCCCATGATTTTTGACTCAATGTTGTTGTCAAACTTGTACCTCACATCCAACTCAGAAAGGAACATGTTTAATAGGTGCTAGTTAAGAGCTTTAAATGCTTTCTAGAGCACTGCATCTCATTTTGGTATTCATATGAAAAGTCTTATGTAGAATAATTGACATATAATTTGTGAAGAACAGAATGTTGTTGTGTAAGACTTTGTAGATTTGTCATATTTCCAAAGAGCTTACTTTCATGGTATTTCATGCACTTAAAACCAGTTATGTTATAGTCAGGGTTTCCAAATCCTTTATTAAGCACAGCAATTTCCTGCTACAGATAAAAATACTTCAGCCTTTAGTTATATTTACATTCTGCTAGTAAAAAGTGGTTTTGTTTTTTTTTTTTACAAGGATTTAAAGGGGAGTTGAGTTGATTGAAGTTATTTATTACATTAGCGCTCATGAATTCAGTGTTCAGCTGAGACAAATTTAAAATAAAACCCGCCCATTTTAAAAGGCCGTGGAATGGTAATGATGCCACCCTGCTACCAAACACATTAGATTCTGAAAGCATAGTGCTTTCTGATTGTTTAGCAAGCAGTCCAGAGCAGTCGCAAGGCGAAAGTGTGGGAGGTTTCAAGACTAATCCATTTTACAGAAAATGAAGTGATAACAGTTTCTGCCTTTAGCCATGTGACTCAATAGTAACTTGGAGAAAAATTGTTTACGCTTGGCAGAAGTTAATACTAAACAAGCTCCATAATCTCATTTTTGCTAACAAACGTAAGCAAATCTGATCTGAGGTGATCTTACACCTCTGCAGATCAGTGCAGTCTAGTTTGGAAGTTTTGGAGTGGTTTTCTGCCAAATTAAAAAAACAACAACCAAAACTCAAATCTAGATATTGCTTGAAGATTCATACAGTTTATTATAGTCTAGCTTTATTTTGAAAGAAAAATAACAGAAAAATGAGTATTTAATAATGTATATAATATTAAAATTTGGAAACTTTTTGTTTGAGCTACTGTAGCTCAGGAACCAACGTATTATTCTACTTTGATTTTTATAACATTCAACATGTTTGGTTAAATATATTTTTTTCTGGTTTGGCATTGTTCATGTTTTTCATTTATACCTAAAACTTAACATGTCATCCCCAAAAGCTAATGCTCTGTGTTAAAGAGATGGGGACAAGAGTTGATTGCTTATATACAATACAAATATTAACATATGGCTGTATGCCTAGAAGTGAAGTGTTTCTGTGCTTCCAGCCTTGCTAGTGTTTCCTAAATCCCAAAGATACTTACAGCTAGAATAATTTGAATCTGTAGCTATTAATACTTCTTTTAGCTATTGTTGTTAAGGCTGTCAAAACTTTGTTCCATAACAATTTTGTTATTAGCAGGCCCTACTGAGTGCTGAGCACTTTTGAACGTTTGCTACTAGAGAGTATTCTTTCAGCAGGATAAGTGTGTTTTAAGAGATTCCTATGGCTTTGTTTCCAAATGCTTTACTGAATTCTGGACTTGCTGTTCTGAATCCCTTGGGGGTTTGTGAAAATGTCCATCATAAACTTAGTCATTTTCTGCACAAAATAATGGCTTTGTAGAGTATGCAGCGGGATTTTTGCAGTCACATTTCTCCATAGTAAAATTCAAGATTGTAAAATGATAGATTATGAATAGTCCCATAGAATTATGTTCTCTCTTTTTTTTTTTTTTTTTTTTTTTTTTTTTTTTTTTTTTAACAGGAGTTAAATTAGGGGTGGAATAATGAAAGGAAAAGTAAGGGACAGGGATTTCTTTATAGTAGCTACCTGTGAATTACGTATTTGTTTGGAATAATGATAGTACAGTATGTCTTTGAATACAGTGAGGATATTTACCTGCATCCCTAAAATCCTAACCATGACCTCAAGAATATTTAGCTTTCTATATCATTGCAAAAAATCTTGACCATCATTTAATTTATCTTACCCTTAAAAAGAAGGAATAAACTTTTAACTAGGTAATAGAAACATGTACAATCTTACCTTGAAATCATGCCATAAGAACAATCTTTATCCATTGAGCTTCAGGTGCTGGCTAAAAGTAGGAATTGCAGAAGCATATGAAAATATTCAAATCATGGTTCACGTATTGTGTTTTGTTTTGTATGATTATATTGTTATTCTACTGTGTATAATTGTGTAACCTGATATACAGCAATTTTTCTAAATGTCAAGATGTGGCTAGTAAATAACCTTAAAACTCCATTTCATGGTTCCTACAGTAAATGAGTTTCACTGGAATAATGCAGTTTGGAGAGGAGACATAGCTGTTGCACATACTGTGTATTTTTGTTGGGACTTTTCTACTTCTGGGTGGTTGTTTCTTTCTTTTACTTAGCTCACTAATATAGCCAAAAAAAATTGATATGTCTTTTTTTAAGTCACTTCAGGGGAAAAAAAAAAGTCTGATAGTATTTCATAATGTTCAGTTTAAATCTTATGCATAATTTGTCAGACCTGTATTGAGACAAGATTTGATATTCTTGTTTTATGGACAGACTCTGCATGCAGGATGCTTGGACAAAGACGGGTCCGCTCTTGTACAAGTGCTTGCATAGTAAATGCTGAAAATCAAAATTCCAAGCTGCAGCAGCTTTACCAAAACCTGAATTTTCAAAGTTGATGAGCATGACAGATAGTGTTATCAGTTTTCTGCCTTCCGATAAAATAATTGCAATACTTTATTTTAAAAATAATCTATTAAATCAATTATTTTTTGAGGGTGATTACAAGAACATCACTTAACATAAATTCACCAAACCAGAGTTATTCCCTCTGCCTTTGGTTATGCCTAATGACTACCATGCTCCTGGCACATTTCAGGACTATTTCTGGACATTTCCAGTTCTCCTATGTGCTTTTTTCTTCCTTCTGTCCTTGGCACAGTTTTCCTTCTTTAATTGTATTCCTTCCCACTTCCCTGGTTTTCTTCTGTTTCCTGTGCTTGAACTTAATTTTTTTTAATAATCAGATTTTTCAACTGTGTATGTATGCCTCTTTTACTTACTCATTAATTCTACAATTCACTCTTTCTGTTTTGCAAGCTATCTTTCATTCTGTGTGAAATAAATTTATTGATGTAATTAATCTAGGCTGATAAAATCCCTTTTATCCCTTTTAGTCTACCACATAATTTTGATGTTTGGTCATGATACTGTTTTGTATTTAATAGTAATAAGTAAAGGGGATATATTGTTATAACCTTTAAATAAGAGCTCTCAATATATTTATATATTTGAGCAATGTGCCATTACAGCAAAGAAGGCTTTAGAGTGTCCTGGGCTGCATTAGGAGAAGTGTTGCCAGCAGGCTGAGGGAGACCCTTCCCTTCTACTCAACACTGAGGAGACCACACCTGGAATTCTGCATCCATCTGCTCCTCAATACAAGAGAGATATGAACATACTGGAGAGAGTTCAACAAAGGGCCACTCGGATGATGAAAGGGACTGGAGCATCTCTCCCCTGAGGAAAGGCTGAGGGAGCTGGGACTTTCCAGTCTGGAGAAGAGACAGCTCAGGGGGATCTTATTAATGTAAGGCATAAATGCCTGAAGGGAAGTTGCAAAGAAAATGGATCAGGACTCTTTTCAGTGGTGTCCAGTGACAGGAGAAGAAGCAATAGGCACAAACTGAAACAGGGGGTTCCCTCTGAACATCAGGAAACACTTTTTTACTGTGAGGGCAACTGAGCTGAGTGGCACAGGTTCCCCAGAGAGGCTGTGGAGACTTGGGGATAGTCCAAAGCTGTTTGGACTTGATCATACGCAACCGTCTTTATGTGGTCCTGCTTGAGCAGGAGGGGTTTGATCAAGGGACTCCAGAAGTCCCTTTTAACTTCAAACATTCTCTGATAGGCATAATTTGATTTGAAAACACAATTTGAAGTGACGCACGCTAACTATGAATTGTTATACTATCTATCTTTAAAAGAAAGTTGCCAGAGCTAGAAAGTTCATGGTTTTTTTTTAATTAATTAATTATATAGTTCTCCATTAATAAGAGAAGAATAAGTGATGCAAAATGTTTTTAGTGCAGCCGTAGGCTGGCATTGCCAAAGATGTAGGTTTGAGTCCTGTCATGTCAAGAATGGGCCTTATGTGAGATAATCAGGTTGAGAGATAACATGTATCCTGATTTTAGCATGATAGCACTGTTATAGTCAGCTATAGCTCCAATCTTTCTTCTGGTCTCTATTAGTTTCATCTCACAGCAGTTCAGGTTTTCCTTTATCGTTTCTCGCGTCCCATGTCTCAGGGAGTATATGTAAGACTTGCAGGTCTAATGCAGGTCTCATGCTTTTTTCCTTGGTAAACCTAAATTTCATGCATTTTTAGTGTCAAGCAAATTACACCATCCATTCTGTGCTGAAGAAGTTTGGCCTGATCTGTAATCAGTTAAAAAATTATGTGACAAAATAGCATAGTTGCATGATCCTGACTAATTTTGCAGGATTAGGATCACGATGGAGCAAAGAAGGCAGATAGTGGGGCTTTCACTTACAAAGGTTCTATCAGGAGACACATATGGTAGCAAAAAACTATTTGAGAGCCCTTCTGCAGTGGCTCCATACGGCAACATACATGCCAGGCCTCCTGCATGGCAGTGAAATCTTCTTGTGAAAGGGACCGTATATTTTTGTCCTACCCTTATACTGCTAGCGACATGTTAGTTTTGGGCCACTGTTATAACAGTTATAACTGTTATAACTGTTATAACAGCAGCCGCTTTCATGTTTTTGTATTCCAATACTACCAGCTATCTCAGCCCATAACATTATGCACATAGGCTTTTAAGGATTTGTGAAATTTGGGGTCAGCACGTTGTTCAAGACTTATGGCCAGTGTGGAATGAAAAAAATTCTGCTAGCTATAGTAACTTATATCTGATCTGGTTGTTTGAAAGATCAATTATGTTCCCAAGCAGCAACTCTTGCACTTAGGAAGAGAATAAATCAGTTCTTTAAAGATGACCATATTTTCATTGCCAGATGAAATTTCAGAACAGAATCACTTATCAAAACAATGCATTTGAGAAATTATATCAGGGCAGTTAAGTTCTTCATTATGTAATTTATGGATTTGAAATCAATCCCATCTATTATAATTTAGAAAAGAAAAAAACTATCTTCCCACTTTGTGACATAATGTATTGTTCAATGTTAGTCTTAGCTTCTGTTCTTGACCTATTCATAGATCTGCAGTCCATTACAGTGGTGCCTGTCAGAGCAAACACTGTGAAAGATTTGCCAGTTTTTCTATGATAAACCATGTTTTCCAGGAATTCATACTTAATCATTAAAAATCCCTTGTAGTTGAGACTTGGCATGACAAGTCATGATTCACGAGGGTTTCGCTTGTATGTTTATCCAGATTTTAAAAAATAAATCACTCATCCAATTTATTAGGTATTTCAAAATAATGTATTGTTTAAAGATCATAGGATTGTATTTGTTGGAAAGAAATAATATTATGGTCACTTAATCTAAGTAGACACATTTCTTGACAATGAATAATTGGTTTTTTGCTCTTACCTCACAAATCACTTTTAAATGTTTCTGTGTGTTTTGTCTACTGGGTAGAAATTGAGTAGTAGTTTAAAATGGTCAAATTATTTTCAGTGTTCTAGAAATATTCAAATAACTAAGGTATATTCCTTTGAAAACTGTGTATCAATGAAAATTTAACTCTTTAACTTATGGTATGATATTAATACTGCATTCTAATATGCATTTTAAAACTTATGTTTTCTGTGTGGCATGCTTATTTTATAGGTGGCAGGATTTTTCCATTTAATTAGTTACACATAAGGAATTATTAATGCATGTTATGAGTGTTCATCATGGAAATACAAGAGTTGATCTGCTTTGTGACTCTTACCTAGGGTGTTTCCATAATTCTGAAGAGGCAAACTCTAACACTGGCGATTTCTAACTAATATCCATGTAATTGTGCAGATTTTAATTGTCTGTACCGACAGAAAAATCATGGAGAAATACTTATTCTTTATTACAAACATTTCTTTTTCACTGCATATTAGTATTTCATCTTTCCTGTTGAAATTGGATCTGGGGAAAGAGCAACCACCTAAAGCTTATCTACAGATAAATTAACAACAGCAGAAGTCACACATTAGAAGCCCATATATGTGGAAAGCAGTATAAAGAAGAGTAACTGGATAGCATTAGGGAGTAAGTAATTATTCAGCTATACAGAAGGAAATTGAAAGATGTTAAGCATAACTGGAAGGAGAATAAATTCAAAGAGGATTTTGAAAGGAGCCTACTGAAGTTAGCAAATGAGAAGAAAATGTTACCTTCTAGTCTGCGTTACAGAAGGAAAATAGCTATAATAGTGGATTAAATATCTCAATAGAGAAAATAAACAGTGGAGTGGATACTTGTAAGTAATTTGGTAAGTATGTCACACCCTAAATGATTCATTTTTTACCCGCTATTAATCTTATAGGACAGTTTAAATCAACACATGGAAGAGATTGTGATGACGGCACTGGCCAAGAAATGAGTATTTGCTAACATGATGAAATAATTAGCATTCAGTAGAGATCAGCTATACTTCAATGTGAGAAGCTGATAGTCACTTATCTGAGCTTGGTTCAAATAAATACTTCCTTCCTACTGTTTTGAACAAAAACAGTATCAGCCCAGCCTGAGTATGTAGCCAAAGTTATACATTTGCATGTCTGTTTTTAGGTCCATGTATTCCTGTCCAGCGGTTTATCATGTATGCATCTAAAATCAGAACTGTGAAAATAGTTCAGTTTGAAAAACAGCTGCTAATTTGAAATTAGTGAAGTCTAAAGGGTTCAGGTACCTTTTTCCATCATCTCTTGATCTTCTGCAAAGAATGCAGACAGGAATATACCATTCTTGGGAGAAGTACTAGTTGTCACAAATCGGAAACATGCCAGGAAACTGCTAGTGTTTCAGGACAGCATTCAGCCCTGTGCTCTGGCTCTTTTTATTTTATTCGTAAGATGTAGCCCTTGCATCTGGCCACCACCTTAGCAAGGACTGTGGTTTGTACCGTACCCACTGGACCATACTGCAGTATGGGCCATGACTGCCAGCCTCAGTATCTACCTGTGGAAACACATCTGGCCCACAAAGAATTATTAGCATTAGGCATTTCTAAGCTAAAAAAATAAGTAACTCTTGAAAAATCTTGAGTTATGTAATGTCTTTAAGCTAATGCTGTCACAAAATAATTAAGCCAAGATCTCATACCCATCAGAAACTCACCCAAAGTAGCTCCACACCTGATGATGTGGAGCAAGAATAACATACATTTATATATTTCATACGGTTAATTAAACCCATGGAATAATTCTGTACATACGAAGATTTTATTGGTATTAAAGAATTTCTTTTTTTAAAAAAACCCAAAACTGATAATTACTTCTCTCTGTGCTTCTAATCAACAGTCTTTGATGTACATCTGTTTTTTAAGTACATCTGTAACTTACAGTCAGGAAAAGCCTTTTATGGCAAGTAGCCTTTAAGCTACATGCTGTGTTTATTTCATATATTCTTTTTCCTTTTCTTCTTAAGAAAGCATCCACACATTTTTCTTGAACTTTATCAGTGAATATATACTTCAAAACATCTTATGCAGGAATAAAAACTTTAGTTTTCAGTTTAGTTTAGACTGTGTGTTTAAAATGATGGTGGAGATTATAGTACTGTCTTTCTTGCAGATGTATATCAGAATGAGAACCTAATTTGTCCACTCCATATGTATTATTAGACACCACATTATTCTGCTGCTTAGATCATGTGATACCACGGCTGTATCCAGCTGCTGTGTGTATGAGGGAGGAAGACAGCCTGCTGCGGTGCTGAGAGCATCTGCAGCAACAGGCTGTCTTAACAGAGATGCTGCAGATGAGCAAATCCACATCACTTACCTCTGGGGGACGCAAAAAAATATTTTTGTTGTTGTTCTTCTTGTTCAGATCAGCGCTAAATGTAAAAAAAAAAAAGCGTGGCTTTAAATACAACGTGTTTAAACACTGATGCAGTTAGGGTTGAAATACTTATACATGATTCAGTCTTTTAAACACGTGGAACAGCTCATGTGGATAAATTTATGTCAAGGGCTTACTTCAGTTTAGTAAAATAATGTCCACAAAAGCCTTTGTTCAGTTGTGCGTTGTTGCCTCTCGTGTCTGTAAAGAGTGGTCATTGCTGGGTGGTGGGCACTGAGGAACAGCTGGGGCAACAATGTCCTCAGCTGCTGCAGCTGGATCCAGGGATGGGACATTCCCTGTTACCACAGTAATACTGGTTTTATTCTGGAACTGCACTGTAGTCAGGCTTTTTGCAGCTCTTCCTAGACATAAGCTTTTATGGTGAAGGTGAATAATAAGTCTAGGCTCTATGGCTCTCTCCTGATAGATCACATTTTGTTACTGGCTTTATGCAGCTTTTGATGTAAAATTTGTAGGAGGAATATAGTTAAATCCAGCCCAGGCTGGGGTTGCTTTAGGGTTTTTTTTTTTGGTTTTGTCATATTATCAGCAGATAAGTTTATCCAAACAGAATTCCTTTAAAAGTAAAATTTCTTTGTGTGAGGACTAAGCCTGTAAATTCATGTGTGGAAAGCTTCTGCAAAGCCAGTTGAGTTACTTTTGGATATATATTTGCAGCTGTAGGAATGAAGCTAACAAAAATACCACAAAAGTCACAAACAGGACTAACTACTATATTCAAATATGCTCAAATTTGAGACTTTTATAGATCTATAAAGTTTTCTTTATGCCAGGTCCTGCACTTCGGTCACAACAACCCCAGGCAG
>BJBW01010318.1:0-16170 GCA_004320125.1 Scolopax mira | reverse complement strand
GTGGTTGAGGTCCCTTCCCTGGAGACATTCAAGGTGAGGCTCGACAAGGCCCTGAGCAACCTGGTCTAGTTGGAGGTGTCCCTGTGACTGCAGGGGGGTCGGACTAGATGACCTTTGAAGGTCCCTTCCGGCCCATGATTCTATGATTCTCCAATTTAGATACAAGGATGTCATGCAGGACAGTGTCAAATACTTTGCATGAGTTCCAGTAGATTATATCTGTTGCTCTTCCCTTTTCCACCAATCCTATAATGTTGTCTTTGAAAGTCAAATTTTTCAGAGATAATTTGCTTCTAGTAAGCAAAAAATAAAGTGGCTGTCACTGATCACTTCCTTATTTTCCATGTGCCCTGGCAGAGTTTCCAAGAGGATCTGCTCCACGATTTTGCCAGGGACAGAGGTGAGACTGACCAGCCTGTAGTTCCCATGACTTCCTTTTTTCCCCCTTTTTAAAAATGGGGGTTATGTTTCCGCTTTTCCAGTCAAGGGGACCTTCACCAGTCTGCCATGACTTCTCAAATATGGCGGATAGTGGCTTAGTAATTTTATCTGCCAGTTCCCTCAGAAGCCACAGATGTATTTTATCAAGTCCCATGGATTTATGCACCTCAGATGTTCTCAAACCTGATCTCCTCCAGTGGGTGTTAATTCATTCTTCCAGTCCCTGTCTTGGCATTCTGTGACTTAAGCAGTGTGGCTCGAGCACTTGCCAGGGAAGTCTGAGGTAAAAAAGCCATTGAGTACCTCAGTCTTCTCCAAATCCCAGATAACAAGGTATTCTGTTTCCTCCCAGACAGGGAGGAAGCACTTTCCCTAATCTTCCTTTTATCACTAATGCACATGTAGATGTTCTTATTGCCCTTTGTTGTTGGATCCTTTTTCCCTTCACAGCTTTACTTGTGAATACCACATGGTATTCTGCCAAGTAAATCCCTGAAGAGACCAAAATCCTGCTCCAGGATCCAGGATCAAGAGCTATTACACAAAAATAAATATTGTTAGTACACAATATAAAATTGGTGTTACTTTTAGAGGTACCTACATTCTGCCATAACAGCTACAGCAGAGATAACTTTTTACCAGAATTCTTTCTTGCTAACCCTTAAATCTGTAAGAATTTGAGGTAGCAATGAATTTAAGACTAGAACGTAATTCCAGCATAATGCAGTAATTGAGTGATTAGCAGCAGAGACAGAATTGATGGACTGGTTAGGAGCAATTTATGCCTTCTCTCTTGAATTACTAAACCAAATGACAAGTGCAAGGAAGAAAAAGCAAGGTAAAATAGACTTCATCTTCACTGTTTGAACTAATTTTGTAATTCTCTTCAGAGCGAACAGAAATATAGCCACTGAATACAATTCACAGTTTAATTGCCAATTATGTTAGAAAATAAAATAAAGCAAACCCACCCTAGTTAGTTTTGTAGTTATCAGTGGGCAGTAAAATTTTGTAAAATTTTTTCTTCAGTGCATTCAGTTTCTTCCCCTTGGCTGTGCTTTACCTTCTACTCTAATGCCAGAAGTTTTTAGGTGGTCATTATGTACTATAATCACAGAAATTATTCCTATCATATAATTACTGAACTGCCCTAAGCACAAATGTACTTTAATGAGCCTTTGGGGAAGTGAATTTAACTTTGTTTTGGTTCTGACTGGCTAAAAACCATTGACATGCTGCTTACAGAGTCACTGCTTGCACACAGGTCATATCTGCTTGCAGTGCTTTCTTCTGCTTTTCAGGCTTTGATCACCACAGCTATTTATTCTTTTTGAAGCTTTTTATTTATTTATTTATTTGTTTGTTTATTTAATTAATTAATTAATTAATTTACTGATGTGTTTGTCAGAAATTCAGAGGCAAAAATATCCTGCTTTGGAAACACTGTCAGAGAAATGCAGACTGACATTCCTGAATGAAGTAGGCTACCTCATTTCCCAAGGCAAATATTGCTAGCTAGCTTTTTATGAAAGGAATTGCTACTCGGTGGACTCTGTGCCCTACTGCATTATGGCAGAAATGCTCTCCCTGTGGGATCAGGCTATACATTAAATGGAATTGGCAAATATTAGTTTAGTAAGGAATAAAAGCAACAATTCAAAATCTTTAACTTTTACATGTTTTCATGCAAAAGACTGGAAACCTTCTGATCCCAACCTGCTCTTGTATTCATCTATATATATTTTCTAAGAAAATTATTCCCATAGTTAGATTATCCATGTTACCTAAGACTTCTCTCACATTGGTGTTTTAAAAAGGAAGAATGTATCTAAAACTTCAACTTGATTTTGTTTTCTAATTACCCATAAAAGTGTTTAATTAAATAATTAATTAATTAGAACAATTGTTAGTTCTGAGAGCTATGGGAGAAATACAGATAAAGGTTTGTATATATCTGTATTTCCCAGTAGATAGGTACATTCTCTAAGCTATAAAATACATTCATTCAAAGAAGCCAGATGAATAATTGCTAACAGAATATTGTATTGAGAATCCTGTAGTGCTTTACCCAAAGAATATGAATAAGTTTATGTCACTAACATAATGTTGTCCTCATTTGGGATGAAGCAGATCCACCTTTCTGTTTAAGGAGACTTTTGTTTATATCTGTTGCTGTGGCAACCAGAGTCAACTGACTTGGTTGTTTAAGGGTGTGGGGTGGAACCTGTGGGGAGGCATGGTCAGGTCAGGTGACCTAAACTGTCCAATAGGGTATTCCATCTCAACTGCCATGTTCAGTATAAATGCTGAACAATCATAAGGGTCAGGTTGGCTCTCCTTCTTTGGCTATTTTTCAATGAGATGCTTCTTGAATGGCTTGCTTTCTTTGATGACTGATGCCCAAGGAGGATGCTGTTGGTTTCTCTACCTTCAATCCCCCTCAGGGTGTTCCGGAATCCTGGGAACCATTTGTCACTGAGAAGTCTGGAACTTTCCCAGTGCCTGCCTGTGGTATCTCCAAGTGAGTTTGATATGGTTTTGTATATATTTTTATATACTGTATCTATTTAATTGTTTTCTTTTCACTTTTTTATTCATATTTCATTAAAGTAGTTTAGTTTTTCCCTAAATTCATAAATCTCTTAATCTTTCTTCTTCCTCTCCTTGTAGTGAGAGGTTGGGGAGCACATTTGTTTTCTTGTTATTGGTTGATCTGGCTTAAGCCATGAGACACCTGAAAAGGTTATCAGAGAGAAAAAAATTTGTAATACAAATGCCAGGCTATTTAAAAATAATTCACACAAATATATTCAAAAATCATATCTTTTACCTATAATAATTCGAGGATGATTTTTTTTAAATTGTCTCTGTCTTTTTTGTTAAGTTTCATGTTTACAAGCTTTGCATTGCAGCTTTGCTAGAAAAAGATTACAAAGGAAGGATTATATCTTTTATACAGCTATTTGATTATAACCACCAAGTCTATAAGAAGAAATACTTCTAGACTCCGAAATGGCTTGAGAAAACTGCAAGATTATGAGCATTCAATTTATTAACACCACCACCAAAAAAATAGCTTTTTCATCTTTTAGGTCAATCCCAACCCAGTAGATAAATACATGAATTCCAGTTCCAAATATCTGAACCTAAACTGTTTTTTGGTCACAAGTTCGCTCACAATTTCACATACTAGACTGTGAATATATATTTATTCCTGTCCTTTTTTTTAATGAAGAACAAAATTTTGAGGCAAGTTGTACTGCAAATAGATGACCATCTATCATTCGTGCATCCACCCTAGAAGAAGTGTAACAATGCCATTAGTGCCTCCCACCTAAGGGAAGAATAGCAAACCTGTCCCTTCTTGTCTTCCATCATTGATGATAGTGTACCACAGAGAAGAAATGAGAGGAGCCTCAAATCAAAAAAATCTCTTTAACATGGGAACTACCAGGTTAAGGTAGGTAGTGAAGCATTTTATATCCTATTTCTCAGGAACAGGTTGCATTCAGAATGTATCAGTAGATTAAATACTATGATGAAAAGATCATGAAAAGTACATGAAATCTTAGTGTAAAACTATATCACTTTCAATGTTAATACTAGTTATGTCTTTAAGCATAAAGTGGGTTTTGGTGGATTATTTTAGTTTTGGCGATAATACAAATGATCCATATTTTCTTGCAAGGCCAGTAGAGACAGATAAAATAAACTGTTGCTTGACTGCCGACGTGCAAAACAATTATTCTGCCTTTGGTAGTCCTAGAGTAAAGAACAAGAAAATAAAAGTAGGTAGTAATCCACGTTTGAGCGTCCACTTAAAAATGTCAGAGCCACAGAACATGACCAAATGGTAGATAAAAACTAGAATTTTACTGTTTTCTGTGGAATAGAAGTGTAGGTCATTGTTTTTTATGTAAACGCAGTTTAAGCATGTTCAGATTCTACACTGATGTCATAGAGGAGTTTTCGATGTTACCATTGAAGCATTGTAAATTAAATATACATAAATTTTCCTATTCTAATAATGAATCTCCCATATTTTCTGTAATTTATCAAATTTGACACCTTTTGCAGATATTTATTATTGTGCCAAATGTTATCAATGAACTGATGCTCTAAAAATTTCACTATTCCTGCTGGTATAATTTTTTTACATATTGTTACTCTTGGAGCACATGGAAATATAACTTACTCTTGTACAGAACAATTTTGTGGGATCAACTGATAATTAAAATCTACAAACTGTTTAGAGAAATACTGTAGCTAGTGTAATTGGAGTGTAATTAGCTAAAACAACCATATCTGAGGTTTCAGTTAGGTCTGGTTTACCGTGACCTGTAGTAACAGAGATCTGCTAATATTATCAGGTAAAATTTTTAATGGTAAGGATTTTATAATATACTTTCTCACATGTATACAGAATTTGTGGGGATTGATATAACTAGGACTGTCAGCTGAAATAAGTGACTAATTTTTGGCTTATAAACTACTTCACCATTTTAAAATGGATCACTACAACAAGGACAAATCAAAATGTAAGTAATACTAAAACATTACTTAACAAACAAAAGGGTGGCAGAATTTAAAGCTAATGGATTAGCATTGCAAAATCTTATTTTGGTAATAAGTTATGCGTACTGAGTGATTCATCCAATATTACTGTGACTGTTTAGGAAGTTCAGTGTTGTCAGAGTTTACTCATGTAGAGCTACTCTCTCAGACACACAAACTATATTGCCAATCTTTTATTTATGGTATAGGTGTAAATATTATCTTTATAAACTACGTATGCAATCATTAGATAAGAAGTACAAATTTTCTTGACAAAAGTCACTGTCTACCAGTTTCTCTCAACACCTGGAAAGTAACACTTTCGGTGAAATAAGATTGCCATGTACATGTTCTTGCCAAGGCACAAACCTTGTGTAGGTCAATCTCTAAAGACTCTTTTCTTAAAAGTTCCTAATTTTGATGTTCTATTGCTACAGGAATAGTAGTACAGAATTATATAAATAATAGAAACTAGATCCTTAATAAATTGTTTACTCATGTGTCAGGTTCAAGAAAAATTTTCACAAAGTGAGAGCTGTAGTACTTACAAACTCTTCCAACGTGAAAGCTACAATTATCCCTTCAGTTTTCATGTATGTTATGGCATTAGTGGTGAATCATGAAGTTAGTAAGAAAATGGGAAAACAATGGAGATTCTTATAGACTATTTAAATAGTCATAATTTTGCTTGAGAGGTATTTGCTTGAGAGTAATTGTTCCTTATACTTTCCTGCATGTTACCTTTTCCAGACTCAAATTTCTATTGTTTAGATTTAATGCAATTGTACAGATTGCACTGTAGCTTGGATTCTGTTAAGAAGCTAATTGATAACTTTTAAATATACTTATATAGACTCAAAAAAAAAATAAAATTCTGACAGCCTGACAAAGATACCAGGATTAATTTTGCCTTCCTAGGTGGCTTCATGCAAAGGAAAAACATTCTTTGCAAGCAATGGATATTTTGTAATGCCATTAAGCTTAAAAAACTTCTGTGCATGCTTTGGGCAGTTTATATATTACTGTTTTATAACCTGCTGGTCTCCACAGGTATTTCTTGCAAGAACTTAAAAAATCTCTCTTTATTTACTCATCAAGAAGTTACTGCCACAGGTGGGAGCAGGAATGAAAAGGAGGAGACCATATGCCTGCAGCAAATATTCATAGGAAATAAACTTCAGTTAGGTAGGTGCACACACATTGCTATTGACTACAGCATGCCTGTGTTCTTCCAAATTGTAATACTGCCAGGTTATTTAATGTTGTACTGATAGATTTAAAAAGAAAAAAGGGAAAAAAAAAAAGAGGCTAAAATCTGTTCAGGAAGTTAGCACTGATTTCTTGATCTGGTTTGAAATTCAGACAAGACCCTCTGAAGACTTAATATCCTTATCTCAGAAGTTAATTTATAGCCTTTCTTTTGAACCCTAGATCTCTGTGGCTTATGTCAAGATGTTTATTTTGATAAATTCTTGTTTCCAAGAGAAACATAAATGTTGCCACTTTTAGCCCATATCTCTAAGTACTATATTGTTTAAACAAAACAATTTCTGACTATATATTTTCTGCACCCAGAAAGGTACATAAATGAGGAAGCGTGTATCTGAGTAATTAGATATCTATTTAATGAGATTTTTTTTTTTTTAAATTTAAGGGCAACACAGAAAGGACCTATGGAAGCTGTTACAATCCAGAAGATTATTCAGCTGACCTTGAATTGATTGAGGTTGCCTATTTCCACACATCATGGACCAGTCCTTGCGTGTTCACACAGATATTGCTTTCAGATAGAAATACTATATAATACTCAGCTGTGTTTCAAGTCTAGACAATGTCTGTATGTGAAGTTTACTACATCTCTTAGGCACAATTAAAGTATCACATAGTGTGCAACAATGGTAGCTAGCACATAACCCCTGTACTGTTTGCTTGACAAAATAATTGTTGCTCAGAACTGCAGCACTTTTACACATTGCTGAGAGGTATATAAATACACAGACAAATGATCCTGCATAGAGAATTATATTTTGCTCAAATCCTGAACATCAGTAAGCATGTTATTCAGAAACATGAGAGGAAATAACAGACAAACATTTTTGTGCCTGGAAGATTTGTGTGTAATTCATAAAACACATCTAAATAAGTAGGGCAGCTAATTCCCAATATTTTCAAATTAGCGTCCTGGGTTGTGGTAAAACAGAACTTATTTTCTGATCAGTAATTTCAGTTTTCAGTTAAGCCTTTTGTAAGTAATGGAACCCTCTGAGATTAACAGTATATTTTTAAGACAGTAGTCTACTTCCAGATCGATAAGATCTGATTGCTTATAATTCCAAGGAATGGGATGCAGAGAGGCTCTTGCTTATACTTTTTGCTGTAACAAACAAGGTCAGCTAATTGTGTTATTTGCCCCACTGGAGGGTTAGAATCAGAAAAGTGTACAGATGCCACACTTGGCAGGGGGAGTGGGCAGGACAGATGACTGAAAACTAACCAACAGGAGTATTCCATCCCATCTGCCCCATGCTTAATATAAAAGATGAGGGATCAAAGGGTCAGCCTGTTTCTTCAATGGCTGGTGTCAAAGGAAGACTATATCTCTTCGTCTGTGTTTGATCCAGATCCATCATTCCTGAATCAAGACCCGGAATCCAGTTCCTTTCTGTTGCTGATTCCAGTCTGGGATTTCCAGTATTGTGACTGTCATCCTGGGAACTCATTATGGTTTTGTACATATAGTGTGCTTTTCATTTTCTTTTTATTACTTCATTAATATTTGCATTTAAGTAGTTTAGTTTCTTTTAAACTTATAAGTCCTTTTCTCCCCTCTCTGAAGGGGGGAGAGGCAAAAAAAAGCATCTGTCAATCGTTTCAGTGGCTAGTCCAACTCAAACCATGACAGTTATTTTTTCTATAGTATCTAATGCTCATGGTCAAGAGATACTAAATTAAGGAACTCATGTTTTATTCCAGTTTATCTTTTTCTTTATCTAATTATTTTCTGTATATTTCTTTTATTTTATTATATCTTCTAATTTTTATTTCTTTTCCTTGAAAATTATGTACACTCTCTCAGAAAGGCAGTATTTTCAAACTTGACTTCTTGGAATTGACTGACTTCTTTCTAGAAGATGACAAGAAGTAACTTTGTTGGAATTAATGAATTGCAGCAGCATCCACATATGTATAAGATATCAATCTGAACACTTGCAATTATTTTGCTTCTACTACTTTCAGTGACACTTAGGTTGTAGGAGCTTACCACGCTTTTGAAAAACTTCACTTGGGCATTTTAGTCATTTAAGACTTCAGAAAAATCATTTCCTGCCAAAATATGATAGGCAGGCATAGAGCCATGCCAAGAGGTGGTCAATATCAATTAACAGGTAAGTGGCAGGCATCCTCTTCAGCATACCAAGCATCTAAACACCAACATGTTGACCCCATCAGAAAAAATGCTGCTAATTAGTGGTTTTTAAGCTTAAAAAAAAAAAGTAAATGTATGGTAACAAAGGAAGAGATACAGTATGTGCATTTATCACTTTAATGAAAAACACACATGACAGTTATTCAGCAAACTCTAACATCCATTGAAGTGATTTTCAGTACTTTAATGTTACTTGCTGAAACTATCACCTGAGAATAATCATGCTAAAAAGCTATGTTTAAAATGACTTATTATGGACTAACAAACATCACACTCATTTAATGCTTTCAGTGCTTTCTGTTGTGTACCATGTATCTTCTGGATACCTTTGTCACTTGAAAGCTTCTATATCTCTAAAATAAGCAATAAACTTTTCTGAAAAATTACATTTCTAAAGTTTTTAACATGTGTGTGTAGCTGTGACAAAGATTAACACTCTTTCTTTGAGCAAGATGCACCTGGGAACAATCACACAGCATTTGCTGTTACGTGAGCATCAAAATTGACTTGGTGCTCTCTAAAGGCCCTGGAAGCCTGTTCATGTAACCCAGGCAAATCAAACAGAAGAGAAACAGTTATTTCCATAACTTAGAAAGTAAACAGCCTCATGCTATTATATGAAAGGGCTCCCAGTTTCACTGACACATGCTAGTTCCACAAATTCTCCTTCTTTCCAAAGCATGTCCTAGCACTCAAGGGGTGGAGACTGCTACTGAGGAGCTGTTGCAAAACATGAGACATGGTGAGGCAGCCTGCAAAACTAGGGAGATCAGTGGATGGGTAAAAACTCTTTGGTATAGGTGGGTAGGGAGGAAGAACAGGACAGGGTGGCCCTTGGTGTAGTGGAACAGCTCAGACATGTAGGTCTTTTCTATGGGACAGGCAACAGGGTGTGAGAGCTGGAGGTCAGGGAGGATGGGAAAGATGATGCAGTGGTGGGAGCCCATTACCAACCACCTGGTCAGGGACAGGTAGTGGACTAACTTCAACAACTTGAATAAGTCTCTGGATCACTGGTGTTGTCTCTCTTGGAGGTTTTACTTTGCTGACATCTTCTGGTTGGGCATTGTGGTGAGACACAAGCTGTCAATGAGATTTCAGCAGGTCACTAGGGATAACTGCTTAGCACAGGTGTTGGATGGGCCAACTGGTCTGACACACAACTGGATCTGCAGTCCATCTAGAAGAAGAAACAGAAGAAGAGGTAACAATCAATGTGACCGTGTAATGTGTGTGAGATCCCACAGCAGAGCAGTAGAGTGTGGTTATTAGCCACTTTGTATGAAAAGAGAATCCTCTGAATTTTTATTCTTCTTTAACTTTCTTTTGAAAATATTTCTTTCCCTATGAAATATAAGAAAATCAAACCCTGCTCTTATCTGAAAACTTAATTTATCACTGAAATTAATAAAGATATTGCTGTTTGTATTACTCCCCTGTAAAATTTTAATAGGAAAAAAATAAGCAATTAATTGGATATTAAGTGGATGTTTCACTAGAAAAGACACTATGAGCAGTAAGCCTGGTCTTGAGGCTTAAGAAAGGAAAATGGAAGATTAAATAGTCTATTACATGAGAAACAGCAATTTATGACCATTATATAGGAAGTGCCTAAATGAGATAATATAGGTTAGTTTTTCCGCTCTGGAGGGAAAAAAACCCAGCAACAAACAAACCAAAACAAAATTCAATGCTTGATAAAACCAAAGCTCTCCAGTGTAAGTATGAAGATCCTGATAGAAGCTGCAAGACCACAGTCATGCTTTCAGAGTATGTTTTCAGATTCTGAAAATATGTGTTTAGGTGCTGAAGATCTCATTCACATTCTCACACTTACTGGCCCCTGGTAAATTTTTATTCCATTAGGTGATTTAATCTTTTTTTGAACAGTATTAATCTTTTGGCTTCCACAGTGTCCTGTGGCAGTGTGTTCCAATGATCAATTATCCATTATAAAAAAAATCTGCTTTGTTTAACGAGCTTAAAACCTGCTGCCTAATCAACTTATTTAGTACTTTAATTTGATTCTTGTGTTATGAGATCTATTTAGCAATGGTTCCATCATTCATGATTTTATATGTTTCAAATCCAGAGAGCACTAGCTTATTTAATTTAACTACATGTTCCTTTACACAATATGTTGGTTGTGTTAGAATCTGTGAAGGATAAAAATAACTTTGAACCAAGGAGTTCTTTAAACCTTCCCCCAGCAAAAGTGAGTCAAATGAGCTGTGTCTGGTTGTGGCTAAAAGTAAATCACTACTTGTTTACCTGACATATTATTAACTTCCAATAACCTTTTACCAGAGGCACATTTGAAAGTGCTTCACAAACTATCTGTTAATTTAGGAAAGCTTTATACTAAAATAATAATGAAAATGTGAGATTTGTTTTATTATTTTTGCTTAGATCTCTCACAGTAAATGCAAAGCAACTACAGCTCATTCCTCATCGAGTTGTGATAAAATGAGTTGGAGACCTTATATTAAATTCAGTAGAACTGAACTGCAGATCTTTCACTAGCATTTAGCTTGTGGTTTTACTATGGTGAAGGTGAAATATAAATTCCTCTTCTTCCCTTGATGAAAATTAAATGCTTCTAGTGAAGTCACATCACTCATGGAGAATCATTTAATGAAGTATGTTTAACAATGTACAAGTTGCGTACATGTAAGGTAAAACAATATCTACAAGCACACAAATATTCTCAAGGAACTACTTCTGTGATAAATGTGGATTTTCTGTTGGACTAGCATGATATATTAACTCTCCTGGGGCTTCAATATCACTAGAGTACATGAAAAAACCAAACCAGTTTGGAGAGGGAAAAGTCAACAGAGCAAAACAATAAACCTGTATTTTCAGAGAGATAACTTTGCAAATGTGATAAATGCTTTATTGTAAAACTGAAGGTTTTCGTGCTAAAACTGTCTAGCAAGGTTTATACAGGGATTGACAGATAGTCTAAATCATATACTAGTAGGGGATAACATATCTTACCCACCTGATGGATGCTTTTACCAGTATGAATTTTTTTCTGTGTATGCTGATAAGAAGATGAATATTATGAATTATGAATTATGAATATCAGCATATTCTAAAAAAGCAACCCCCAAACAAACCTCACAAACCAAACAAAAAAAAACCCTAAATAACCCAAACTCTGATATCAGACCTCTTTCACAAAAATAATTTTCATGGTTTTTTGTTTCCAGAAATAGAAAATAGCATTTTCAAAGTCACCCCAACAGGTTTTTCAGACCAGATACACTGATTTTTAGGTAGATTGGGCAAGAAAGTAATATATTTGTATAAAAGATAAAATTCAGTTTAAGTGGTGACAGAAACCTGTGATGACATAATCAAGGCAGTGGCACCACAATCAGAAGGAGCACATTGTGCTTCAGGTATTTGGGATGATGTTTAATAAGGCCAATTTCCGGGTCCTGCATTTCAGTCACATCAACCTCAGGCAACACTGCAGGCTTGGGAAAGAGTGGCTGGATAGCTGCCCAGCAGAAAATGACCTGGGGGTATTGGTAGACAGCCAGCTGAACATGAGCCAGGAGGGTGCACAGGTAGCCAAAAAGGCCAACAGCATTCTAGCCTGTATCAGGAATAGCGTGACCAGCAGGAGTAGGGAAGTCATTGTGTCTCTGTACTCGGCACTGGTGAGGCCTCACCTTGAGTACTGTGTTCAGTTCTGGGCCCCTCACTACAGGAAGGACATTGAGCTGCTGAAGCATGTCCAGAGGAGAGCCACCAAGCTGGTGAGGGGTCTGGAGAACAAAACATATGAGGGGAGCCTGAGGGAACTGGACATGTGGAGTTTGTGGAAGAGGAGGCTGAGGGGAGACCTCATTGCCCTCTACAACTACCTGAAAGGTGGTTGTAGAGAAGTGGGTGTTGGCCTCTTCTACCAAGAGAATAATGGCAGGACCAGGGGAAATGATCTGAAGTTGCAGCAGGGGAGGTTCAGATTAGATATTAGAAGAATTACTTTACTGTGATAGTGATCAGGTGCTGGAGGAGACTACCCACCCAGGGAGGTTGTAGAGTCACCATCCCTGGAGGTATTTAAGAAATGTGTAGACATGGCACTTCAGGGCATGCTCTACTGCCTGAGATTGTTGGTTTTTTTCTCTGTGTGTGTGTGTGTGTGTTGATTTGGGTTGTGTTGTGGATTGGTGGTGGAGTTTTTTGTTTGTTTTTGTTTTTTATGGTTGGACTCAATGGTCTCAAAGGTCCTTTCCAACCATGAAGATTCTGTGATTCTATATTACTATTTCTGCTATCACTGCAGAACATGAACAAAAAGAAGCTACCCTATAGTTTAACGAGGTGTTCAGTCTTGATAATCAAGCACAGATTGATACGTCTGTCTGGACACATCATCCAATGCTATAATTTCACTCATCCTTAAGGAGAAGCCAGTGGTCTCAAGAAGATCCTCTTCATGTTCCCATCCAAGATCTGGGGCCAGCAAGATGCATCTTCTTTATTGGATGGATCACTTAGAGGAGAACACAGCTGGACCTTAAAAAGAATCCTTATTTCAAGTCTCTTTGATGTCTTCTAATTAACTGCTGTCGTATTTGGTTTCTGGTTGTTTTGGTTTTGTTGTTTTTTTTGTACTTCAAATTCTCAGCCAATTTTATAGGAGAGCCTTCTACAAATCTGAGGACATGATTAACCTTTGGTGATGGTGCTATGTATCAGTTCAGTGAAGCATTGTCTGTGGAGAAAGGATGCATACCTTTGAGTACGGGTATTCTTTCCTCCTTCACTTAAATATTCCAAGGGTTGATTTGATCTAATTAACACACACATCAGTATAAATCATTAAACTTTAGTCTATTGAGTTACACAGCTTCAATCTCCTCATGGCAATAAATGCAGGCTATATAATAAGCTGTTTATCATAGTGAATGGAGGAGGCAATGAAGGAACAGTAATTAAGCAAGTTTTCTAAACCATTAAATTCTCACGTTAATAGTGGAAGATGAAGGACTGTCAATAGTCCTTTTGCGGCAGAAGCCAGATATACAGGGAATGTAGCGGGGCAGAAGGGAGAAGGTAGATGAAAATGCAGTGACAGATCCAGAGTAGCATTCAGGCTAACATTGTCAGTGTGCTTATAAAGTGTAATGTCATTGCATACCCTTGAGAGACCTAGAACTATGCCTAATAACAACTAATATCTAGCATTAATTAAATTAATTTATTATAAATTATTTATTTTTATTCAATTAATATACTGCACACTGACATGGAACAGTCTTCATGTAAAGTTTTGACAATATTTACAATGAAATGACACTAGAAGATGGGATAGTTTTTGGGAAAAAAGTTAAAAAGCAATCATAGGCTTTTGAAAAGCATGTGGGATGCTGATTTTTTGTTTTGGGAGAAACAACATACAAAACTAAAAGTCCGAAGAGGTCTCAGGTGGAGAAGCAGGAATATCTGAATATCATTATATACAGTATGATAAAACCAAGTTGGTTGGCAATACTATAATTAAAACACAAAGACTAATTAATCAGAATCTATCCCTTCTGCAGCAGAGAGATTTACCCACACACTGAGGAGTACTTGCTCAGTTTTCATAATGTGGAGCTACTTTGGGATCAAATATTCAAACACTGCATCTTCTTCTCTTAAGCTCAGTCTGGGACAGATTTTTTATTGCTTTTATGGATGTGTGGAACCCATCTCAGATAAATGTTGTGATTCATGAAGTACAAAAAAAGGATGTTAATTCTGCCCCCAAAATGCAATAGAAATTAAATACTTATAGGTTATTAGAAAAGAAGACAAAATGCCTAAAGGTAAAGTAAGTTCCCTTGTTTATAGAACAGAATTTGGCTATGAATATGTAGATACCCTGATATTTTGCCTTTTCACCACCTTTGGATCATCCTTAGTCATCTATGGACCGTCTAGTTGTGGGCTCGACATCCTTCAAAAGATTATTATGTGATTTATTGCTGTACTGCACGATTTGAAGAAATCACTTAGCCAGAATTGCATATATCTGTGTTGGTAAGAAAGTATTTTTATAGGAATGTAACAACAGATGTTAATGGCTACCTTTGGTGATTTCATATCTACATGTGCATGCTCCTCATTATATCTTGTATTTTAAACCTGCCTAGGAGACTTAGATATCTAGTTCTTATGTTCAAAATCCTGTTTTATTAATATTGGTATATACAAGTATCATGGAAGCCATATTCATATGCTAAGAAATGCTTTAATGTGTTGTTTATGAAGCCAGTGTTAGTGTCAAATATACTCAATATATTTATTGTGTTTTACATTCCTTGAAGTTCTTGGGTAGTTGGGCATGACTCAGTTGATTAAACAGAAGTAACATCTTTTGTATTTGGCACAGTTTGTATACCTCCACCACCACCTTCATAAAGGAGTGCTCTAAGTCGTCTATATCTGCCACTCTTTGATATCATGGGACATTCTATATAACCCTGAACACTCATGTTTATATATATGAGTCCCTCCTGCTCTACAGTTGATTTTTGTTTTCCCCAGTACTTAGCTAGCAGTTTGGTTTTTTGTGATTTGCATAGTAAATTTCATTTAATACCTCAAGTGTAGGTAAGTTGTATTTACCTTACTCAGTTAATTTACTATGGAAATTTCTATGGAAAGTATTTGCTGGATACGTAATAACACTATTAAGTAGGTCAGCCTTAGCATAAATTCAACTTTCTCATCATGTCTTCAGAGAGATATATTGAAAAAAAAAATAGGAGATTTTATGAACTTCCAATAATTGTTTGTCTCTTCTTTAAAAAAATACATTACAAAACTCTAGGGTGTGGGTTTAGTTTCATATAAAGCAGGGTTATTTTTGCAGTTGCAGTGGTGATTCAGCTGTATAAGTAATTGTAAGCCAACAGTACTGCTTATGTACATAAAACAGCTTACTAATGCAAAACAGGGTTTTTGCCTTTTTTATATGGAGGTTACCTACTTCCGTTAAAATATAGTTTGAATTAAATTTTCTTGTGAGAAATAACAAGCTATATAAATAACAATATAGAGAGCAATTTATTTATTTTTTTCAGCCTAAATGGTACCACATCCTATGCTATTTGGGATATTTCATATACACTTAGACTATAACTCTTAAAAGGATTTGATGGGGTTGTACAGATGAAAAATAAAATCACATATTTGAGAACTAGAATGTGAAAAAATGAAACCAATAATCAGGCTACTTACCTTATTCAAAAGAAGTAAGATTTAAAATTCAAGTAATTGGTATAAATTAGGCTTTATTACAAGTACCAAGTATTTAACAATTACACAAAATTGTGTATTATTGTAATAGCAAAAGCAGTGACATCAGCCTAAACTCTTGAAGCTGACACTCAGTGAGTTTTATCTACATCACATGGGATGTTTACATGAAACTACTCTTCAAATTCTTTATTTGTTATTTTTATGATTTTTTGAGGTCAAAGTCAAATATTAATTTAGACTACAAACATTTAAAACTGATATACTACTAAAAGAGAGTTGATATTGGACAGTGACTGAAAAATAGAAATTGGAAAGCACTTTGGAATAGAAGCGCTTTTGTGCTGGGTCTGGTGGGGAAAGGGTTAATTGTTCCCAGGACCTAGCAGGGACACAGGTATTCCATCCCATTTAAGCCACGCCCAGGGGGAGGGGCCTGAGCTAGCCGGGGTGGGGGGGGCGGGGGACACACATAAAAGGAG
>BJBW01010317.1:0-24831 GCA_004320125.1 Scolopax mira | reverse complement strand
GAGCTGGACACAGAGCTCCAGGTGGGGTCTCATGAGAGCCGAGTAGAGGGGTGGAATCACCTCCTGAGACCTGCTGGTGATGTTTTTGCAGCCATCCCTGGAAGGCTGCAACTGCCTTGGAGATGCCTGGAATAAAAGACTCGGGTGAAAGGGAATTGGAGGAAAAATATCATTAAAAAGCATCGCTAGAAGTACCCCATGGGAAGTAGTGGGGGTGTCCTAGGCTGCTGGTGAGAGATCAATGGAGAAAGGTCATTTTGTTTGCCAAGTCTTGTCCTCTGCAAAGCAGAGCTGGGGCTGAATGGCAGGTAGTGCTTCCTGTGCTGGAGATGGGTCTAACGGGGCAGCAGAAAAACCTTTTAATGCCTTGGAGAGATGGTGTTTAATTTAAAGGAAAAAAGTCTTTCTGGTCAGAACGGATGCATCCCTCCCTGTGGGCCAGGGTTTGGTGGTGGTATCAGATGCTGCTTAAGAGGCATGGATGTAAAAGCCATCTGTAGTCACAGATAGATGACCCAGTGGTTAAGTAATGGAGTAACATGCCAACACAGCCGGCTGCTCCCTAAATGTGTAGCCAGAAAGTGTTTGATTCCATTTCTGAATTGCTTTGCGGGTGCTAAGTGGAGCTATTACATTACAGACAATTAAGGCACTTCTCTCCCAGGCTGCTGGGGTGCTGCTTGGCCTCAGCACGTAAAGCGATGCAGGCTTGGGTGGCTGCTGGGTTGACCTGTCGCAGAGGAGGAGGAGGATGGAAAGGTTTTTCTTATCCCTCTGAAAAATCAGCCTTTGCAGAAATGTTACAAAGTGGACTCTGCATCCTATGGGGGGAAGGAAGGGGGAGCTGTACCCTCTCCTTGAAGATTTATATGGAGGGTTGGAAGAATCATAGAAACATGGAATAGTTTGGGTTGGAAGGGACCTCCAAAGATCATCTAGTCCGACCCCCCTGCCATAAGCAGGCACTTCTTCAACTAGAAGAGGTTGCTCAGAGCCCCGTCCTGCCTGACCATGAGTGTTTCCAGGGATGGGGCAGTTTATAGTATCTGCAACACTAATTGTAACCATTTTTATTATGTTCTTTTCAAATCATCTGTTTTTTCTAGCAGGAGATAGGAGAAATAACTTGGATCCCCCAGACTGACCTGTAACGAAGACGGTGTTTTCATACATGCCTTGGAGAAGTGAAAAAAAAGGTGTGGGTTGAGTAACCTGTGCATAAGCAGCTTTTAAGAAGGCATATTCATGTGCCAAAGTGATTCATTCTGGTCCATTGGGTAAAAATATTTTAAAGGAATTTTGAAAATACTTTTCTGCAGCCAATGAACTGGAAAGGTTCAGTCCGACCATGCGTTATTTTTCAATGCATACACTTATTTATGGAATTGAAGGAGAAACAGAAGATCTTTCTGGTTACCTGCCTGGCCAAAAGCCTCTTTAATTTCTTCCAGCACAGGTACACCGTTTGGAAGGAGGGTCAGCACCGCTCTTCCCTGGTTTTGGGATACCTCAGTGAAGGGATCCAGATCCACCACAACAGGACAAGGACTGCACCTTGCCCCCTGAGCAACAGCTCCCACTGCGTTTGATGTGAAATCCCAGGAGACAGGAGGCCTCGGAGCAAGCCCAAGGGAGATGGGTGAAGCACCCTTGGTTTTGAGGCTGCTTATTAAGATGGCGTGTGAGCAGAAACCCAGTAGTTTTGCCTCGATTTTTCCAGCATGCAGAGCAGGACTGCAGCACCTAGAAACCTTATGGCAATCTAGCATGGTGTCTGAGGAATTTAGGTGAGCTGTGTCTAGGCAACAGCTGCAGGAGGGTTTTTCAGCATCATGGTTAGACTTTAGGTGGCTTAAATTCCAACTGGATAACCCTTTAGGCACCTAAATTTGGTGTTGGATAGGGACAAAATATGGGCAGAACCACTATTTTTGAAGGTGCGTGGCGGGGATGTTGGAGTCAGTAGCAGAGGTGTGATTAACCTTGGATTCCTTCAGATGTTTTTAGATTGATTTTCATTTTGCAACAGTAAATCATAAAACATCTGGGACAGTTTGACATACACGTGCAGGCAGCAATTAGTCCAGATATTATCTAGCCTGGGGGGCAAGAGAGGAGGGAGGGATTTTGTGCCAAGGTCTCAACCGTTTGTGGGTTGCTTTATCTTTACTGAACGTGTGTGGGCTTAGCACCTAGGAATGGAGGCAGAACAGCAGAAATGCCCGTTTTTCACTTCAAGCACCTAAAGAACAGAAGCAATTAGTCATTTGCCTCCTCTGTAGAAAAAGAACATTTCAAAAATATATCCCAAGCAGGAATTTGCATGTGTGCCACATTCCATCATTAACGTATCTCCGACCGGAGTACTTTGTAAGTATGCACAGATGGTTCTTGTTCCTGGTTAAGATTTAAAATTCGGTGGCTTGTATTTTTAAATAAAACCTCAAGTGCTAAATAAAGAAAATGTCACAACTCTTTTAACAATGGAAAAAAGGGCTAGTTCAAAGGCGCAGCTGTGGAACATCGTGGGAGTAGAATAAACCAGGAGGCCTTTCCCTGGAGGAGCTGGATATCGTATATTTAAACCATTATTTTTGCCCTTATGAAGAGAAGTCTCTGGGCCTGATGTTGCCTCACGGAGCACTTTTGCCCCCTCAGATGATAGAGGGGCGGGGAGCTGCAGGTTGCTTTGCATCCGTTGCCTCCCCTGGGTGCTGGTGGGCAGTTTATGAGGGCAGCCAGAAGCTCAAAGAGAGTTGGGACCCCCACTTGAGAGTGGGGACCCCCACTTGAGAGTGGGGCTGCAGCTTCCAGAGCAGAGAGAGACACTCGGTTCTGAAGAATCTCTGCTGCCAGGAGGTGCTTATATCCAGGTTTGTGTGTATATATATGAATGTAAATTAAAAAATATAAATAATATACCCACCAGCACGCGTGAGTGATGACAGATAGTGTTAAGGGTGGTAATAATTATGCTTCATTTTCTTTTATCTGCATTTTTACACACTTATTGCAGTGAAATGGACATTAAACTGTTCCAGTCTGTGCCTCCCTTCATACCCACAGCTAGGAGGGAAGCCTTCATTTTAGTTATTTTTGAAGCAAAATATTAGTGAGTTAGTGGGTTAAAATTAAGGGGAAAAAACCCCAGACACTGAGTGAAACAGTGATTTAAAGCGAGTTAAGTTCTTTGTGTTGTGTATTTGAATATTTTTGTTTGGTCTCTTCTTCCTAGTGGTGCTATTTGCCTACCCATACAGGTGGGCCCTGTGGATGTGCTGAGCACATCTGGCCCAAGGCACCCTTGCCTGCTCTATTACTGAAAGGCACTTGAGGAGCCTTCACCAAATCTTGCTTTTCTCAGCACCTGTAAAAACAATCCTTGGCTATGGAAACCTGCAGCAAGGCAAACACCTGGCAACAAACTTTTAACTTGGTTCTGTCTTTTACCCTCTATTTTTTTTTTTTTTCTTTTCATGCACTGGGACACTGTTTTTTGGTCTGTGTTAATCCCCTTCTGGTCAGTGCAGGATGCAACATGCAGAACTGGGGAATAGCTGGCATCTTGTGACAGCTGGGGGAATGCCTAGCTTCTGGCTTTTAGTGTGATTATTTGTCCTGAGAATGATACTGTTGTGTAAATACGAGGGTCTTTTAAAAGAGGTAGGGCCAAGAGGGTAAGGTCTGTATTGAGCCCCTGTGAAGCTGCTCCTGGAATAACGCCTTGCATTTTCCATGATTGCCCTTCAAAATGAAAGACGCGTGAGCTCCCCAGAAGCTCTCCCCGTTCAGCTTGACAGAGAGCAAACTGAAAAGTGATTTGATCAAAGACTGAATGTAGCCATGTTTTCTTTAGCTGAAGAGCTCTTCAGTGGAGCACGTAAAGGTGTGATGGGACTTGAAGGCTGAAAGCTGAAGGCTACAATACAAAGGGCAGATTTTAGTAATGAGGGAATTAACTGTTGAAACAGCTCACTGAGAGTTGTGCTGCGTGTCCTTTTGCCTTAAGTCTTCACAGCAAAGCTGTATACCTCTCTCTAAAATGTGTGTGATGACTCAGACTAAAAGTTTCCAGCTCAGCTCCGGGCATAGCTGGGTAAAAAGTTCCCTGCTTGACATTTTTAGCTCTATGACCCTTAAATTTCTTCCTCGCTGAATCGGGACGCGGATGAGGAGAAATTGAAAAATATCCTTTCAATCTAATTCTGTAAAATACTTTCAGAAGTCCTTTACAATCTATTGCTAATTATTTTTGTGTAGTTCCTGATGGTTTCTCTTCATGATTTGAGCTGCACTGAGGAAAGTCAAGCTACATTGAACTTATCAGCTCCTGTCCTGTTTCTGGATTTGCTCTCCTTTACACTTCTTAATTGCCAGCTGGTAGCAGATGCCCTATTAAACAGCTGCTGGACTGTCAGAAAGTTCTTATTTTATTCACTTCCATAAATTATCCCCCCCTTTTTTTTTTTTTTAACCATGCTTATCAGACGTATTTCACATCCAAAGCAAAGTTCATTCGTGGTAGTGATGATGCCGAACAACTCATTTTCAAGGTGCTTAGGCTTGCTTAGTTGTCCGGAATAATCTTTTGATTGTTTCCTATCTCTCAAAAATGATTAATTTAATGATGATTGATTTAAATAAGTCACATCTTCAGGAGATGTCCCTTGGCCCAGGCTTAGGGCCTCTTCTCCACAGACCACAGGGAGATCTCCTCCAGTTCTGGGAGTTCCATCTCCATTTTCGGTACCACGGTTAGATTTTAGGTGGCTTAAATTCCAACTGGATAAGCCTTTAGGCATCTAAATTTGGTGTCACCTGAGTACTTGCAGGGCTGTTTTACACGCTTTTTCCCCTCACTCCTTGCTGGTTGCAGCTTTTTGCCCTTTCTTGAATGCGTTTCTTCCTGAGGCACTGTCAGGGGGCTGTGGTGGAACTCTCTGGAACTCTCCAGAGCTCTCCGGGCCCTGCCTCTCCTCACGCAGGTGCCTGCAATTAACACCACAGGTGCCCGCACTCCAACACCACAGGTGCCTGCAATTAACGCCTCATCACACACTCCGCCCTGCAAGGCCAGCACCAACCCAGCATTTCTCCGGGTTGTTTTGGTCAAAGCTGTTCTCCAGGAGTTAGACTTCTTCTTCAAGCTGCCTTGTTTGAGGCTGTTTGTTCCTCAGCCTCACGGGTAGCCATTGTGTGGAGGCCAGGCGTCCGTTTGCCTGAGGCGATAGAGGAGGGAACTGTTTGCTCATCTTTTTCTCCAAAGCTGAACCTCAGATGGTGAGTCATTGATTTTTATTTTTTTTTTTAATGGCTTAATTATTTGTATTTTGGTGTATTTTTTTTGGTTTTGAGTAATCTCTTCTTCATCTGGTCAAGGCAGGCAGCTCCCTATGCCTGAGCACGTTTGGTATTTATTTTAGACCAGCAGTGCTGGGGAGAGCTTATGTTTTCAACTACTTCTGCTACTTTCATAACTGCAATTCAGGCCTCTCCTATAAACAGTATCCCTAAAAGCTATGTGCAGTCAGGTTTTATTTCATTTTTATTTCTCTGATGTCTGGCTTGGATCGCTTAGTGGCTTGGTGTTTCTGTATCTTCATCTTCACAGTTTGCTAGCAGGGAAATAAAGATGTGTACAACTACTGGAAAAAGACACATTAGGGCAGCAGAGGTTTTCCATATAATAGGAGGAGCACTGTGTCCCATCTTTGTTGGTGAAGGGCTCTCATTCATCTCTGGACACTGCCCTCCAGGAGTAACTTCGTTTTTTCCTTTCTCCCTGCCTACATCTTGCCCATGTTTCTGTAAGGGCTGGGAGAAGGGGTTTTTTTAGCCAAAGTGGAGAGATTCTACCCCACAAAATTATTTGTTTGGTTAGCAGCTTTCAATAACGCAAGGAAGAATTAAAACAGGTGTCCTGCTGTGAATGGCAGAGGGGAGGGAAGCGCCTTGAGGGCACATTGAATAGGCTATGGGAGCTTGGGCATGCTCAGAGACCTTGGAATAGCCATCTGAAAAAAAAAAAACACAACCCCACCCCACAGTAATTGTCTTGCCCCGACTCCCTTTCCCCAGTGAGCAAGCAGCAGCCACTGGAACAAATATTCCATAGAAACGCAGTGGGTGACATTCATTTTTCTGATCCACCGTGAGAGGAGCCCAGGAATTGCGAGTTTTGCCCCAAACAGAGGATTTCAACTGAACAAAAGCAAGCTGCAGATAAAATCAGGCAGTTGAAATTGCATTGCCTTTTGCGAGGTGATGTTCAGCTTGTATTTTGCCACCTGATGGCATGATGTGGGTATGGGAAGGAGCCATACATGATCCACCCAGCCCTTGTGTGTGGCTGGTGTTTGTCATGGTCTATGTCTGTGTGTTGAAAACCTGGTTTGTGTAGCTACGCTACGACTTGATTTCCCACAGGATTCCCTCATCTCTGATTTGTCTGTGCATCTCCATTTCATAGTAAGCGTTAGTGCCGTGGCTTTGCAGTACTCTGTGTGTGTGTGTGTGTGTGTGTGTGTAGCATCCAGTGCAGTAAGGCTAAATGAAAGTCAGCCATTTAAAACCGTGGTTTCTACTTTTGTGATCTTTGATCGAGTTTTTCAGCACTTGAGAATCTCTAGGATACCTTCCAAACTCTCGGTGGAGAAAACCAGGGTGGTTATTTAGGTGACTGAGTACAAAGTTATCTTCGAGCTCTGAGCTTTGCCAGTGTTGTCTGTTCCAGACAGTGCACGGAGCTGCACCCACCACTAATTGTGTAATAAATCAGTGGAAATTGCACGGTGTTGTGGTGCTCCGGAGTGGCCTTTGCAAACCTGTGTCCTCTGCTCACTGAGCAGCTGCTGCCCTTGTGTGAACCCACTGTCCCACCGCTCCTGGGCACAGCAGCTAAAATCAGTTACAGGTAGATAGGAAAAAGCATTTGCTAGTGGATTGATGAACCAAGGATCCCTGGGGTTTAAGAGCATGAATCCTCTTGATTTCAATAGCAGCAAAGCTTTTTAATTGTCTTCCAAACATCCCCTAAGGAAAATACTAGTCTTCCCCTGTTCTGAGAGGTTGGCTGTCTCTCTTGGAATAGATGGAGCTCACAGGAATTAGAGGTAAGGACCAGACTGAAGCTTGAGTAAAGTTGTCCAGTATGTTGCACTGTGACACCTCTTTCCCTTACTGTGGTGGAAAAACCTCTAGCAAAGGATGAAACTTATTCCTATAAATGGCAGCTGTGTCTCATCAAGCCCTAATGGCTTCAGGGCAACTTGTGCTGACCTCGTCTCCCATATCAGGAACTGTCTCTGGGATGGAGATCATGGTGTATTGCAACACGCTTGCAGTTAGGTTTCATTTGCACATAATTTAGCAAGGCTGTTCTGGTTTTCCTTATTTATTCTTGAAGGGCATATCTTCTCTGCTGGGCTGTTAATTGGCAGGCATCTAGAGGTGCTTTCGTGGTGATCGGTGGGGAAAAAGGAGAAGAGGGATTGCAGCAACGGCTGCGCGTGAGTCCTTGGGGATACAGTCCTTGGTGTGTAATGTATGAAGACCATTTGATATTATAAATCACTGCAGAGATGGGCACGTCTGTCACTGAGATGCTGAACAAACAGGGAACAAAAAACCTGGCTGTTATCCTAGCCAGGTCACTGGGACAGTAGGTATGGAACCTGAAGTCTGTGTGCACTGCTCCTTGTGCTGGTAACAAGGTTTTCCCACCCCATATAGATTTTCTGAGTTTCAGAGAATATCCTTAAGAGAGCCAAATTCTGTCCTGAGACTGCAAAAATCAAAAGGAAACTTCTATGGTTTTTTTTTTTCTGTTTTTAAAATCTTTTTTAAATCAAATCATATGCTTTCTTTGATAAACTTCAAATTTTACATTATGCTTTGGACACTTCATTTGTTTTTATTGTAAAGTCAAGTTTCAAAATGGGTGAAATTCAAAAATTTCATTTCAAGAGGCTTAAAATATCTCGCTCCCTTCTGATACTGTTTTTGCAATCAGAAATTCATCACAAATGACACTTTCATACAAATGGCTTTAATTTGACAAAGTATTTGCCTTCTGATGAAAAACCATTTTGATAGAAAAATCTCCAGACAGTGTCAGTAGCAAGAACTCTTGTCTTCTGTAGCTTAAATATTGTTAGTATATCAGTAACTCAAGTGTTATGGGGTTTTTTTGGTTCAAAGTGAAGAAAACCCAAAGCTGTAAAAGCTGTTTTAATTTTGTCTGCACATGGCTCTCTGCCTTGTTTCTTCCTTCTGGGAATAAGTATATTTTGTGTGTGTTTTGTTTAGAGTTTTATATAAGGAGAGGAAAAAATCTTTTAGAGGGTGACTTGTGGATGAGAATGCTGGAGAAATGCTGTTTCTCCACGAGTCTCGTAACCTGATTTATTAGAGTTTTTCCTTATTTGTAACAAATGTTTTCCTATTGTCCCTATTAGTTGGTGACACCGTTTCTGTGGTAAATGAAGTGACATGTGAAGGTAATGATGACAAGGGGCTGATAATGGATGGTGAGGGGGAAGGAGGGGCTCAGTGCAACAACATGCCCTGCTGAGGTTGATCCAAGGACACCTATCAATCAACACGGTGACAGCAGTCAGGGAAATTTAATTGGAGATTCATTGAACCCTTAATGATGTGACAAAGAAAAATAAGGAGGCTAAAAAAAAAAGGCTTCTGGGCTTTTCATCCCCCTCGTTCTACCAGTTCTCAGAAGGAGAAGGGGACCATGGGATTGCCAAAGGCACCTCGTGTCATTGTGTCTGTACGAGGTAATCATCGCGCTTGGAAAGGGAGCTGCACGTCTATGTATATATTTCATTGCTTCAGTGCCAAAAAGGGGTTGTCAAAGACCTTTTCTTTAACTCGAGCAGCAGCCCTACCTGCCTCCTGATCGTAATTTGAAGTATTAAAAGAAATGCTAACGAGGTACGTGTGCCTCGCATGGAAGTGGGGTGAAGCCGTGTAGTGGCTTGGGCAGCGTTCCCCACAGACAGCTTTATTCACCCCCCCAGTTCTCCTGATCTTGTTTTATCACCAATAAACATGACGAGTTACGTTTGGAAGTGTGCAATCTGTTGGAACTCAAGAGCTGAGTTACGTGGCTTGTACGTGACAGAATAGATAAAAGGCCACTGTTTTTTTCTGAAAACTGCCTTTCCATATTACCACGGCTGCTTAGTGCATATGGATAGCTTCTCTTGTTTAGCTTTTGCATACATTTCTATAAATAACACATTCATATTATACTAGTGGCAATGCCCACTATGTGGAGGGAACTCTCTGCAGATGCAGGGAATCTGTTTATTTTTTTTCCACCGTGCAATTCTGTCTTTCTTTGAACGTGCCATGTAAAAGCTTGCTTTTTGGGTTGGGAGGACTCTGCTGGGAAAAGACTTGCTGCACTTGAGATCTTACTCATCTTTTTGGTGATTGGAAAAGCCACCCCTTTCCCCGTTTTGCTTAGTTCAGTGTTGAGACTGGGTAAAGTGACAGTGAATGGTGAGTTTGATCAGAGAATGGTGAATTTTATCTACACCTTCAAGTTATCTTTTTTTCTATTCTGGTCTTGCCAAATGAGACTAAACTGTGTACCTTTCTGTTGTGTATTGTGACCTGTTTCAGTGAAAGTCCTGAACAACAGCTCCTGCAGACACACGTAAACATTTGGGTTTCTAAATCCCTAAATACCTCAATATTTGGCTATCTGAAGAGCTAAATGTTTATGTATTGTGGCCACAACGGAGCCCCTGGGTGGATGTAGCCATTAATATGATGGTCAGAATTTGCTTGGGCCAAATCTGGAAAGATGTGGGCAAAATTATCATGGAAAGTTTACTTCCCCCCCTCCCCTCCTGCAGCGAGCTGAGAAAGGCTGATAGGAACTGATCTGGGTGTAGAGTGTATGATAACATTCAGCATAAGATGGGACTCAGTAATCCTCACCTTATCTCTTCTTATTTCTCAAGCTGGTGATGTGGGTCAATAATTAAAGTGGATGGCAAGGTGCAGTGCCACCCTGACCTCTGGGGTACCAGTTGCCATTAATAGTAACGCAGTCAGACAATACAAGGTTTTAGCACCAAATTAATACAGAGAAGATGAGAAAAGGGGTATACAGCTAAAGGGATAAACCAAACCCTTTGGTGTCATCTGGGTATCATCCTTTCACGCTGATCTCTCTGTTTGTGCTCTTTGAGTCCAATTATTCTCTTTTCTTTATAGGCAGGGATACTTGTTTAATTATGGGAAGGGGGAGGAAGCTAGATTTGGATCTAGCTACCCTTTCTTGGCTCTTCTGCTTTTGTATTTGCTTAGCAGAACTCAGTACTTGCCTTGGCAGAGCCTGCATTTGGAGACCTCTGATGCCTGACTGGACCTGCAGATGGGCTCCGAATCTCTCTAGTCACAAGCTGAAGGGCCCATGCTGGAAAATTCAGGCACAAGTCCTCTCCTGCCAGCTGAGACTGTGGGTCACAGCACATCTGAGCTCACACCAAAGGTTTCAGGAAAGAGCAGCCCTCTGGTACTGCTCTGCATACATGCTACCTGAAAAATTAGCCTGGCTTTATCACTCTGCAGAGCTTTCCTGATGTAAAGTGATGGTATCTGTGTTCCCCAGCTTCCCTGGGCCTGCCCACGGACACCTGTGAGGTGTAATACTTGAAGAGTCTACATTAGAGCCTGCAGATTCTTCCCAGGCATAAAAATAACGGGTGGAGGGATTTTTAAACGCCTTCAATGCTGCACAACCTCTGCTGTTTCTCAATTCAGGTGATGTTTTGCCACCAATTTTAATGGCTGCTGGGCTTAGAGCCCAAAGTCAGCCCTGTGCCAGTATCCTCTGCTGTCCGTGTTCCCCAGTTCAGCAAAATGCCTTGAACCTCTCAGGATGTAGGGCTAGAAATGGAAATTTTCTGTGAGATAATAATGTATACGTACCAAAAATCATCGGAGGTGGAGATCTCTTTGCCCTGCCTGGAAAGGGGTTTCACAGCAGTGTCCTCCATGAGCACAACCCACGTGGAGATTTTTGGGTATTACAGGGTGTTTAGGGCCACACAGGGTTGCACAAAGCGTACAGGAGGAGCTTGTTAGCAAGGAATTGATGTTAATCCCTGCTCTAAGTTGTATGTGCTTCATCTGCTTTTGTTACTCTGATTAGCTCTCAGAAACCCAGATTGGCACTAGTCTTAAAACTGCTTTTTTTGGAAAGGATATTTGTCCTGGCTCCTTCGCTGTCCCTGTAGCTTTGCCCTTTGGGGCAGCACAGCTGATGCAGAATTTTTGCTTAGGGTTGAGTTTACAGCCATAACCTAAATGTGGCCACTGGTTCCACAGGTATTTACCCCCCTGTATTTGTACTGCAGGAAAAATGTGCACAAAGAAGGAGAGATTTGGGGAAATCATCTGGCTGCAAAAGGTAACCCCAAACATATTTATTTCAGCAATGGCTTTGCCCCAGAGCTCCTTGTCCCACCAATCCTGCAAACTTGGGAGGAACGAGGATCCCCTTCCCTTCTTTGCCATTTTGCCCAATCTCTAGTTAATTTGATCTCTATCTGAGAGCACCAGGGAGAGAACATCTATTAAACAATAAAATAGACTGATTGTGATGTATTTTCAACTGCTTTGGGGGAATTCTACAAAATTAAGTATCAGAATTGTTTTTCTTATTGGCAACTATTGATCTTTGGCTGTGCCAGTTTCTCTCATTAACACTTTTATTACCTTGTCAATCACAGCACAACCTGCACTAACCAGGGGCTAAAAGGATTTACTGTTATTAACAAAACTGTCTGGTGCCTCAGAGCAATAAAACCAGCTGAAGCCACTGGGGGAAGGAGAAGTCTGCAGAGAGGTTTGGTACCATTTTAGTCTGGAGACTGTGATTCAGAGGAAAAAAAATAAAAAATCCATAAAACAGGAGCCAGTTTCTCAGCTGATGCAAATGATCGAAACATGTAAGAAGCATCAGAGCCATGGGGCCATCTGTCTGCAAGCAAAGGTCTGGCCAGATATTCAGGGCAATAGCTAAAAATAGAGTAAAACTAAAAAATGCTGTTTGTGAGCCAGAAGCCTGGTACGTGAGGAAGTCTGCAAACCAGGAATTAGTCGATGCCAGCCCAAGTCAACACTTGGTTAAGGACCACAACTAGTTTCCACAGCCTGGGAGTCTGGTAACTTTGCAGTCCAGTCCCTTTAGGTACATGTCTCCTTTCAGGCTGAAAAAGGGTATTTTAGGCTTTTGTGAGTTGCAAAAAGGCCTGGCTATGTGTAACCATAGGAATGGCTGTTGGCAAGGGTTGGGGTGCGCTGTAATGAAGTTGGGGACATCTGATATGCACAGGATAACATGATGACAGCAAATGAGATAGTGAGTTTTTTCTGGCACCCTTCAATAATAAGAATTAAAAAAAAAGTATACCTATTACCTGCCCCATCCCTGGAGGGGTTCAAGGCCAGGCTGGATGGGGCTTTGAGCAACCTGGTCTGGTGGGAGGTGTCCCTGCCCATGGCTGGAACTAGATGATCTTTAAGGTCCCTTCCAGCTCTAACCTTTTTATGATTTATGATTCTATTCCTTCTCAAAAGCATCCTAAAGTTGGCAGTTTGACGGGCTTGGTCCTTGGTGTGATGGGAAACGTAATTCTGTTGCTTCAGGGCAGGGTGTCCCAGCAGCATTCTGGAAGCTGACTAAAAATGCAATGGGATGTGGTTGTCAAGATTCTCCTGATAACCTCTGGGGTAGGGTACTCAATAACAGCATCTGGCAAGAAAGGACACTTCCAACACTGGGGTTAAAAAAAAAAAAATCTCTATTTATAGATAGTGGTACTGCAACCTTTACAAATAGAAGGCTACATCCATATTCTAAGTTTCCAGGTGATAAAATAGAAGCCTTGAGCTCTGGTGTGACTGGCAGAACTGGCTCTCAAGCTCGATGAGAGAAGGTGTCCTTTCACTCCAGCTGTGGGAGAGATGTGTATCACGGGAATGCAAAGGTGGTGGGAATGGAGGGTCCCATCCTGAGTATTTAGCATCCCTCAATACCTGAGCACTTGGCTTGCTTTTAAGAAAGCAAGAGTTAAGTTTCCAGCAGTATTTGTTTTAAGAGAGCAAACTACTCGTGGTCACAATGAGCTCAAGGCAGACACAGCCCCACTGTGAATGTGGATGGAGGACCAGAGCCCTTGTCTACACGTCAGGCCATGGGCTGTGCTTCACCACAGGGTATATATGCACCCCTCTCCCTCTGCTTCTCAGACCAGGCTGTGTGATGGGGTCACATCTTGATCCTGGCATCACTTCTGAACTCTGCAGTGTGGCAACAAGCATCTCCTTTCTTGGGGCATCCCCTTTCCTTGCTATGGCTCCTGAATGGGCAAGGGTTCAAGGTCTCTCTTTTTTTATTTTCCTTTCTTGTTAGAAAAAATAAGTCTTGTTTTTGACATTGTCTTTGGAAGATACTGGGTTGTTTTTTTTTTGTTTTGTTTTGTCATTACTATATGGTAACATAGTCCAGAGTTTTTGTCATTTCTCCTAACTTCCAAGGTCACCTAGATACTTCAGGGACTGCTCACTGGAATAAGGAAGCAATTGACAAAGGCCCAAGATAGGTCAAGACAGCCATTAAGATCCTGCTCTGGCTCTAAATATAGCAACCTTTCCATGCCAGTCTCCTGTAATTTGCATGTTGAATTAGCATCTCATTAATATCTTATTAGGGCCACTGGAAACCTAATGACAAAAACAAACGCAGCATGTGCAAAGAAGAATAATAGGAGGAACAAACTGAATAAAAGAGCTTCCCCCCCTTGTGAGTATTCGAATGAAAACCCAGTGGCCCTCAGTCAGCTCAGTTGTGGCTTCTGAGCACTTTGGTGTCAGCAGCATCAGGAGGCTTGAAGTGCCCCCATCACACAAATGAGGCCCCAAAGGATGTCAGCAGACTCTCAGTGGCTGATCTGCCCTGTTGGTGCCTTGCACAGATTTAATGTGCAAGTTCCATTTTAGCAGAGGCTCCCCAAACTATGCCAGCTCCCCAGGATTTTGAGAAGTGTTGGAATTGGAGGTTCCGAGCTGCCAGTCTGGGAACCAAATCATGCCAAAAGATGAGGAATTAATTGTGCTTTTCTGGGATCTAAACAGAGCTCAGCCTAGTTAAGGAATTTCTCTTTCTTAGTTCACCTCTACCTAATTTTCTGAGTTTGCAGCAACAAGCCCAGCCACCACAGCTCGTATCAACTCTCCCCAAATGAGTGAATGCTTCAGAGTGCACAGTCCTGTTGCTGATTTTGCTGTTCAAGTTCTCCAGTGATAAGGTATCAATAACTCCCTCTAGAAGCATCTTGCAGCTGCAAAATGCATACATATCATTAGCACCTTTCCCTTTTGTCATCCCCGGGGATGGAAACACCAGGCATTGGGAACAGCTTGCTGCCAGCAGCCCCTCATGGGTTTGGTGGAAAACAGACTCCTTCTGGATAACAAAAGTGAAGTGGGTTCAAAGCATGTGGTCTGTGATCAGGCCACAGAGCAGGTGAGGAAAGGGATAGGAGTCCTCCTTGGTCTGTAACTAGAAACTTGGATATGGGTAGGTTGCTATTAGCAATCCAGCACATAAAAGTGAAATCAAACAGTTGTAAATCAGGGACCGCATGAAAACAATCCTCTGGGGACTCCAGAGAGCTGTTTCCTCATCAGATTTAGCTGTAATGTATTGGATTACATTTAAAAAAAAAATAAATTCACCGGTAATGCAAACCATGCAGAGCATGGAAATGCTCTTCAGTTCCTCTTTATAAGCGTGTTACAAGAAATAATTTGGGTCTGTATTTATGCAGACTCTTGAGTTCCTGGGTGCAGGCATTGTACAGCCAGAAATGAGTTAGTCTAAACCCGTTCTACAGCCTTATGCTGGAAGAAGCAGAAGAAATGATGTGCTCTGTGTAGCTCCCTGACCTAGGAAGTGAAGCTGAAATGGTGGAGCTCTCCTCGTGTCCCCCAAACCATCATTGAAGTCCAGTGCCAACCCGTGCTGTTATCCCAGAAAACCCTCTAGCTGTCGTTCCACAGATGGGGGGGAAAAAGAGAGGGGTGCTTGGTAGAGTGTGACCCCTGTGTTGTGCTGCTTAGGGGCATCCTGTAGTGTTTATGGTGCTTGGCATCATTGCTTCATCTTGCCTCCAAAGCATGGGATCAAGACAAGTGATAATTTGGTAATGAGTAATGGTCATGGACTGTGGCAGGGTTTTCACATTTTCTGCACACTGCCATTGCACAGTGCCCTAGAGTCCCTCCGTGTCAGGGAAAACTTGGATTTTTTTTTTCTTTTTTTTCTTGCTCTGAATCCCCTTGTAGGTCAATTCCTCTCTCTGCAGAGGCTGTGAAGCCTTGAGAGACAAGGTTCCTCCAGAGCACCAAAGGCTCACCCTTGTGTATATACCTGAATGGGGGAAACCCCCTCGCTTAAAGCTCTGATCCCCCTGTAAGCTGGAGGTTGCTCGTGGGCCTTTGCTGTTTTCCAGGTAGATCATTTCAGGCAACCAGTAATTCAGCCATAGATCTTGATCTTTCCTAGCTGGACTTTTAAAACAGTGTGACCTACACCCTGAAGAGGCTCCACTGTCACTCTCAGCCCTACCTGCCCCCATGCCAACAAACTCCAAAATGCATCAGCAGGTTGGCTGTTGGCATCTCTCTCTCCACGACCCCTCTTTACAAAGGTGAGGGGATCAATCCTTTAAGCTGGGGTTCACTAACTGTGTTCATTCATTCAGGCACTGCCCTGCTGCATGCTCTAAAAGAGCAGAACTGTTTTCCAAATGTATTTTTCAAAGCTCTTTAACAACTTCAGAGCAGTGCTCTGCAGGGGAGGGTGGGTGGGTGGGTGGGTGAGTCTGTCACTTAGAAAAGCACTTATTGCTCAAGTGACATCATGTGAGGTCAGGGCAGGATGGATGAACGCCATATGCTGTCTTGGTGCATTGGATATGCAGAGAGGTGACACATCAGACATTTGGTCTTGGGCCAAAGCGATCCTGATATGCTGCATTGACATACAACTGCCTAAATGACCTCAGCAACAAGTGGGTTTATGGCTTTCCAGTGTGCGAGGCACTTACTGAGGAGGTAGAAAGTCCAAACCAATGCACCAACATCCCTGCTCTACAGGGATCTCCTGCAAGGTCGGCGTTGCTTCTAGTAAGATGGACAAGCTTTTGGTGTTCTCTGAACTCCTTTTTCTATCGAAACTTAAACCAGCTTGTCTGTCATTTAGGAGACTGTGACTCTACCACCTTCCCTACATTGAGCCTCACTGCTCTGCCATCGTTGCTTTTTCCAATTGCAAATGTAGAGGTGGCCTTAATAAGAAGGAGACTTGTTCCTGAAGTGTTAGTTACCCATCTCTGCCTTGCTGACAACCCTTTGGGTTGGTTCTTGGTGTCACCCACCCTTGGCTGGCGCCCGGCGTTGTCTTTGAGGGTGTCCCCTCCTGCGTGATAAGATAATCGTAACGGAGGCAGAGCTGACAAGTGGTGTTTTGATGTAAGCAATGAGCAAACGGACAGATCAATAAGTGCTGAGCAAGGCACACTTCACCTCCTAGGGTATCGACTTGCTGCGAAAATAATGGCGCAACAAAATGAAAATGTGTTGTGTTCTATCTGAGTTATGGTCAGTGGTTATATATAATATAACACAATATATTAACTCAGATGGGACTTGCTGTTGGGAAAAAAAAAATACAAATGGGTAGGCACAAAATGTACTGTCTCTAGATGTACACGGCAACACATCGAGATTAATTACACAGAATATGGGAAGAAACGAAAGCAACAATAAATTTCTATTATTATAACCATAGAAAGAACATGAGAAAGATTTATGGCGCTAAGAGCAAAATTTCTGCGTCCTGTTAGTCTGACTGTCTAATGTGCGAGAGATTTATGAGGCCGGTGAATAATGATCAAAAGTATTTATAAAAGTTTACCATTTGTTAGCTTTTATTTTTGCTCTGGCTGAGGCTGTTTATGAGCAGTAGAAGGATAACACCGGGCTGACTGGTGGGAGTTGTGCTGTAGGCCGCTTATAAACATTTTGATTTCAGAAGCTGAAATCTGAAAGCCAAGGTACAGAGAGGCACAAGACCACGCTGAAGGAAATCTGATGTGGGCTCACGGAGGTGTAAGTGTAGGTGCACTGAGGCAGGGAGGCACTCTCTCGTGCTAAGGTTGCTTTTTATGCTAAGGTTGCTTTTTCCTGCTTTTTTTCCTCTCTTGCCTCTGCTGATGAATCACGATGGGCACCCCTGAAAAGGATATGTTCATGTGTTGGTGCGTGACTTCTTCCAGTGCAGACTGGCTCCTACTGTGTGCTCACGCTTGGAGAAATGAAGGACAAGTGTATTAAAGGGGCTGTTGTCAGGAGGAAGACTGGGTCTCGGTGATAATCAGGTTGCAGAGAGAGAAAGGTTATGCGAAGCAGCAGAACAGCACACTTTGGGCTTTTATTACCTTTGAAATGGATTGTGTGTCTCTAGAAAATAGAATGTTTCTCACAGCTACGTGGGGTTCTATCTTATCTCCCAACAACAGAGAGCAAACTGCCTACTCAGGGATTTAGTAAGATAGAAGATGATTACGGCTGCTTGGTTAATTGTGATATGACATGACAGAGAATATAATTTACCTTGATGATAATTATCACTGACCCGGGTAGTTTTGCAAAGCTTGGATGCAGTGTAGAGGGTCGCTCTGATGGATCAGCTCCTTCCAGGGAGGTTCAGAAGGGCTGCTCTTGTAGCTTCACAGGCACTCTCTGAGGGGGCTGGAGTAATTATTCTTATGTTTAATGTAGGAATTTGCACATCAAAAGAAAAGAAAACCAAGGTAATACTCTCAAAAATACACTGGAATATAAGTATGTACATCTAGACTGTGTTTGCAATGGGTTTTTGGGGGCAGTAAATGCCACGGATATTTGCAGAATCAAATAACCATTGGGGTCACAACACTGAATCCAAATGTTCTGTCCTTTAGGACTTAATGGGTTTGCTGTCCTTTCATTTCTTTTTTCTTGTGAAGCGGGGAAAATTGGAAGTTTTGTCTTTGCTGCAATCGTAGGTCAGGGATGTCTTAACACATCTAATTACAGGCTGAGAGGGGAAGTATTTTAAAGCAGGGTGTAGCATTTAAAATAGTTAACTAGGTTGTTTTTTATTTATTGCCCAAATTTGCCAGGAAATCATAAGATTTTTGAATAAGCTTTTTTTTTTTTTTCCTGATAGCTTCATTCAGATGATTATCAAAATACTTTTGTCAGCAAATGGGATTATCAAAATGGTTTTGAGCAGCCAAAAGCCCAAGGTGCTACAAACATGGCTTGCAAAAAAATCCCAGGCTTTTTTTTTATTGGTTTTTTTTTTTTTGGATATTTAACTGCTAAGGAAAAAATCCTGTTTCAGTGAAAGATATTTGAATAGCTGATATTCAGAATTATCAGCCAGACAACCCTAAACTTACCCAGAGGGATGAGGTGACTGTTATTTCAAGTAACTCCTGGTAGAAATGAGAGCAGAATTTGGCATAGGGAATACAGTTCTTAGTATAAAAATGAGTATATTTGGGCAACTCATCTTGATGCCTGATTTTACAAAACCATGCAGAGCTCACAGCAGTGCCCCGTGCTGTTGAAAGGAAGGCCTGTTATTTAGATGTGAAATTTCACTTGAGGCTGCTATTACTGACAGCTCTTGCCTTAAAAAGTGTCAAGTATTATGTGCTTTGGGAACCTCTGATTGCATGTTTGGACTTTCAGGGCTGTTTGGGGAATTTTGGAAGGAACTTTGTTTCAGAGGTGCTAGAGATGGCGTGAGTGGTCGGAAAAACCTTTAGCTGTTGGGAAAGGGTGCTGTGGTGCTTGGTTCCTCCTGCAGATTCACCCCCTGAGGGGATGCTGCTGCATTCAACCCCAGGCCAGAGCAGCCTTAGCTGGTGGAGCTCTGTTGCTTCCATCCCCACAGCTTTAAATAAAAAGGAAAAAAAAAAAAAAGGCCAAGTGGCTTCTTACTGGGAGCAAGTTGTGTTTACTATTCATGCCTGCACCAATGACTCTGGTCTGGACTTTTTTTTTTTTTTCTGTCCCCCCCACCTTTGCTTGGGGATCAAGCTCTCTCTCCTGCTCTTTCATCTTCACACCTTTCATCTTGTACCTCATTTTTGGATGGTGAGGGACGTACGTGGCAGGAAGAGGCTGAGAGGATCAAAGACACCTCAGGGACTTTAAAGTCTAGGAACTAGGGGTGAAAGAGGGTACAGCAGGGGGTCACAGCCCAAAGGCAGAAAGGGATAGGATTTTGTCATTGAGTGGGGGAACAGTGTTGGAGGGATGTACTTTCTTTTTCCCGAGGTTCAAGGGTGTGAGGCTGGTAACTGACAGCTTTGCTGCATGCCAAGAGCTTGCCCTGCCCGAAACAAGAAAAAAGGGAGAAAAGTGAATAGGAGTAAATTGAAACAAGGAACATCTGCATGTTCATTATTAAAAGAAAAATAAAACAAAACCTTAAAAAGTCAAAGCGATCCCTGGAGAGACATAGCTCAGTAGGTGACAAGCTGGGCAGGCAGCTACATGCAGAGATTTATTTTTCCTGCTTTCTCCTCAGTCTCAGCTCATGGCCATCTGAGCCCTGGATGAAGCCTCACCAGAACCTGCTCTCTAGCAGGTCGCCCAGAAGGAGCTCAAGAGGGAGCTCTAGTGAGGATTTAAAGGTGCCATTTGCAAACATCCTCGCACATGCTGTAGAATGAGTGAGCTCTCTCACAAGTTAGCCTAAAAGTGCCAGAAGAAAATGTTTTTGTCCTCGTTGTATCAAGTCCAGACCTGATTAGAGTAGGTATTTTCTAGAGGGACTATTGATATTTTTTTTTTTTTTTTTCCTTATGGACTGTACCCAGCAACTTGCAAGTCACAGGCATCCTTTATATCTGGAGTTTGGCAGCAGGATAACAGCCACTGTAAAATGACTGATATATGTTAACCAGTAGCTTGGTGATGGATCACATTATAAAGAGCCTCAGACTCACAGATTCACCACAGTGAAATCATGAGTCTGTCCCAGCTGGAAGATGGCAAAGGCTGTATGCAAACTGCTGGGACACTACCTTTTTCATTTCAGATGAAAGCTGCCTGCGATGAGAAATCTTGATTTCTTCTCCAGGATTAAAAATAAGGAAGGCCCTTTACTCTTTGAAAATAAGGAAGGTGCTGAAGAAGCACCCTTCCCAGGTTTCTTTGGACAGTCCATGAAGTCAATGTCTTCTGTCTATTTGTATCTATCCTTCTACATGATGGACTACATTAGCTGTTGGAGTCAAGATCCACCTCCCCTGGGGTTAAAGTGTGTGCATGATGTGCTCACAAGGAAGTCCCATCTAGCCCCTTTTCTTGTGATTTTGTGGTCTCAGTGAGACTTTATAAAAATTTAGGCACACTCCTTGAGGCATCTAATTGTGTGTTGGGGTTGCTTAAAACCATAGCTGTTATTTTGGATGTGGAAACCACCTGTTTGGAAAAATATTTTTTTTAAAAAAAAAAAGAAAATAAACAACTTGCTTTTGTTTAGAAAATGTTGGCTTTTCAAGGAAAACAATCACCAAACCCCAAACCAGTAAGCTCCACAAGAAAAAAATGGAAAAGATACAGATGGAAAGAAAAGATCTGATCCTATGCTTAAGGATGAAGGGACACATGAGGTCTCTGAATATTTATTTGGAAGCAGGAGCTGTGCTCCAGACTTGCAGCTGAACAAGTTTCACATCCTTCTTGAGAGTTTTGAAGCTTTGTCCTAGAGGTACCTTCCAAGGCTGAGGGTTCAAGTGTTGTGCACAGGAGACCGTGAGGCCCTCCAAAGTTATGAAATTGGCAAAAAATTACAGAAATTCTGGGTTCTGTCCTTCTCTGGGACTTGTGGAGGTGACTTTTGCTGAACTGCTGATGTGAGAGGCTTAGGGGCCATCTAGCTCTGTTAATAGTAAACAGAACATGTATCAAAGTAGCGTTCTTCCAAAAATATAGAGCAGCTAAGAGCTAAAAAAGCTTGGTGTTGGGACACTTTGAAAGCTGCCCTGGCAAAATTGGAAGAGAGGTCCAGACAAAACTGCTTTTTGCTGGGTGTGCAGGGCAGGAGAGGGGCATCTGGTGCTGGCCCTAAGCTCGGGTTTGGGCTGCGAGGCTTTTCCCAAAGTCTTCCAGCTCTCCATCACTAGAACGTGCTCCCAACCCCCCGTGGAGAACGACTGCAGCCCTCTTTGCATGCAAATTGTTAATGCATTGTGCATGAGGGCCCTAATTAATACTCTGCTGCAGATAACGATTTTACATTATAGCTATTAACCTTGGCATATTTCAAACTAAATGCCAGCGCGTTGGGGAGGATTTTGTGTATGTTGCGTTGTGAAATAATGAATTATGTTTTTGCATATTTTATATACTGATTTTCTTTAGTCTTTGTGAGACTAACGTCGGGGAAAAGAGGCCTGCATTAGTATATCGGCTACTTCAAAGGTTAGGGCAGTTTGGAGCCTCAGGTTCAGTTTCTTGCTTTGCATTGGCTTACCTCAGGTCTTTTAACCTTGTGTATGCAATGGAGATAGGAGTGCTTCCTCCCTTATAGGGGTGGATTTGTAATCCTGAGAGAAGTCAGCTCTCCTTTTCTATGCCCAAACATCCCTTTTCCCCAGATTTCCTAAGAAAAGCTCCTTGATTAGTGGTTCACTTGGGTGACCGTCTTCAGTTGTCTAGTTCCTGGATCTAGATTATGAACCATATAATCATCAAAGTTTGGATGATAATGAGTTTTTAAGTGAGGCTTTTTAGGATTTAATTAATTTGTCCCTAATAATAGACCTGAACTGTTTTCATGAAGTAACACTCTCTGGCGTTACCCTGGTCTGGAGTAATCCTGATCTGGTGGGGTTTGTCCAAGGGGCCCAGTTCTGAAGAGGACATCTGGTTCAGACTGGGGACAAGGAGTCTTGGAGGCTCAATGCCACTCTAGCTGATGGGCTGTTTGCATCTGCAGTTCTGTGCCCTGTCGTCTTCCTAGGGCTGTTAGAAAGAGAGTCTCCCTCTCTGCCATAAAAAAAAATGGCACTTGTATTCAAAGAGCCCTGCAAACCCGTGTCCTCTGCCAGGGCAAGTGCAGTGCCTGGGGCAGGGCTACAAGTTGCCTTTTCCACAAACAGAAGGGGGTTTCATTCTTCTCCAGCTCCCCCATCTTCCTGTACTCTGTCCTTGAATGATGTTTAGGTGCAGAATACCCCAAAGTATAGAAATCTGAGGAAACCTGGCCCTCGTTTACCCTGCAGTTGCCATGATGTGTAATGGAAAAAGGATGCTTATAAGGCCACTTTCTTTTGGAAGAATTTTGTTTCTGATCCAACTGGCAATAACTCTAACTCTGTGTAAACTATTTTATGGATCTGTATAGTCAACAGATCAATTTTATTATACTTGGCCACTGCAGAAAAACTGTAAACTCCTGCTGTTAGCTGATGTCTGGGAAATATGTTTACAACTTTATTCCTTTCCTTTGATGGCATCAATGTATTTATTTTATTTTTTTTATTTAAGAAAAAAACGTGCTGTGCTCTCTCCCATGTTATTTTATCAGGCTGAACTTTTTCACATGGCCACCTCCAGCAAAACATATTGCTCTAATGAGGAAGCATCCGCAATTCTAAGTAATGACAGGTCTCTTGATTTTCCTGGGCCAGTAAAAGTTCAATTCCCCTTCGTCTCTGGACTGTTAGAGTTTACTGATTTAACAAGTATTTTATATAGCGTGCTTGCAAATATCAGTTTCCAGTCAAGCCCTCAAAGCGACTGAAAAAGCAAGATGTGTTTTAAAAATGAGTTAATGCCTTTTAAAATGATGTAGAGAGTATTAAAAAGTGTAAGGGAGTGAGTCAGTGGTTTTCCAGCCATGGTAGCCAGCGTGTCGGGGTGGCTTCTTTCAGCAGCCACGCTCCACCCCATGGCAGAGTTAGGGCTGGTAGCTGCCCTGAGCACATCCCTCCTGCTATTTAATTGAATTAGTGACAATTTTGGTTTATGCAGGGAATTGGGCTGTGGCAATGAGCTACCCAGGGCCCTGAATGCTGCTTGGCTGAGAGTGAGGGCTTCTCTATGGAACATCAAACTGTTACCTTTTTACAAGCTGGCACTGCCTCTCTGGAACGATACATTTGAAGGGAATGTTGGATCGGTAATTTTAAAAGCCCCTTTAAAAATAATCAAGTTTGGGAACATATTTTCATGTGATCTAAGCTTCATCTAACTCAGTATCCCATCTGTGACAAGCATCAGTGCCAGATGTTACTAAATAAGATGTGAAACTCCCACAGCAATAGATGTGGGATGAATTGCCCTAAACAAAGGTCTCACCCCGACCTTGCTTAGTTCCAGATCAGTCCTGGAGCAGGTGTTTTACTGTGAATACCTGGTGGGCAGGGAAAGATTGTGATACACTCATTATTTACTGAACTATACTGAATAAAAATATACAGCTCCTTGGCCCATCTTAGCTGTGCCATCTTTTGAGGTATGCTAAACTGACACTTTCAAAAGTACTGACCACAGAGTGATGGGATAGACAGAATGGACCTCCTGAATGAGCTGCAGACACGGGCTGTGTTTGGGAGCCATCTAATTAGCAACTGGAAAAACAAATTACAGATTTCTTTTACTTGAATGAGAATTAGTGAAAAGCACTGTGGTGAGCCTTGCATTTGCAAAGTCATTTTTTTGGAGTGGATTCCCACCTCAGCTATTGCTATGACATCTTGGTAACTCTATTATTTCATATTTTCTTTTGGTTCCTATGCAATTTGCACGTTCAGGGTCAAGCCTTTGCTAATGACAGCTCCTTGCGTTTCAAGGTGGCCGAATCAGCAGGACGTATGGCATGTATCCACAGAGCTTTAAAAATATCTCTCTACATGACATATGCTGTTTGTCCCTGAACACCGGATAGGTTAATTGTTAAAGAAACATTAATAACATTAACTGATGGTATGGCTTCCCACTGCCTCTGCCCTGGCAATCTCACACTGGCAAATGGATTAATAATCCTATTGGAAATGAATGTCGTTGCTATGCAAGTAACAGAAAACTAGATAATTTAAGAATAGTTTGGATGATTACTAATTAGATCCACCGACACAGGGGAATTTGAATTATTCATGACAGGCTGAAAACAGCGGGTAATTCATTTGTGCGCTTCTCTGCAACTAATGTGAAAGTTGTTTATTTTTCCCTCCCCACACACCCAGATGATCTGCTAAAAATGATCCCTTGTTTCAGTGCTGATCATTTCACTGTGGAGGCACATCAGGGCTACAAGGTTAGCAGAAAAAGCCTTGAAAAATTAGTTGAAGAAACATGTGGACAAGGCACGCTTTGAGATGTGAGCTTTATTCTTTATTCATTGAGTTGCGGTAGGCCAAGCCAACATCTGAATAAATATCCAAATTTAGATGCTCATGCACTCCCAGGCTAGGTGAGGAGATGCCACATAGCATCCCAGCATGCATGCTTCTCTGGGTGGTGGGGTGCATGGGACTACCCAGGAAGATATGAAGGCACCCTTCACAATCATCCCTGCTCCCTCTCTTTTCCCCAGACTCATCCAGTACCGCCCTGTCTCCTGGTACTGGATGCTTCCCTCCTCCTTTTGGGGAACACCCTGAGGAGCTTCCCCCTCTGAGGATCCTCTGCATGTACAGATACACACGCTGTTCAAATCTGACA
>BJBW01010313.1:44696-74252 GCA_004320125.1 Scolopax mira | reverse complement strand
CCCTTCCAACTCCAAAAATTTCAGTGATATTTCAGTGATTTCAAGAGGAGAGAAGAAGAGAAGATCTCATTACCATTTCCCTGCCTAATCAAGAGTGAGACAATCTAGCCGTAGTAAAAAAATAAATAGCTGTATGCAATTATGAGAATCGCCAGACATCTCATTTTATATCAGGCAATTCCTATTGCCTAATAGGAAGACAATGTAATCCTGCTGTTGCCTTGCTCAGACAAGAGACGGCCTTGAGCTGATTACCTTCTACTATAGCGAGGCGTGAAATTGCCAGCTTTATGATAGCCATCTGATCAGCGATGCGCTCTCCGCATCTCCTCATCACATAAAAGCTGGTGTAACCACCTTCTTCCCTTCTCTAACAAAATGCAAGCTCTTCACTAATGGCCACTGGGATACTGATGGACATTTAAGAGGAAACAAGAAAGGGTTCCCAAATCCCAGACACACCTGTGCTCTGAAGCCTTGGTGGTCCCGTTAGGACATCTTCCCACTTCTGCTCCCAGCTCACCAGTGCAAAGGGATTCTTTACAACCAAGAGCCTGCAACCCAAAGCATTCTGCATCCAAACTTTCTACCAAGTTTTGGTATTTTACGAGCCAAAGCAGGAGTTCCTGGCGACTTCAGGAAGAGTCGGCAGGTGTGAGAAAGAACTCTCAACCCCAGGTGTTAGAAGGAGGCAGAAGACCATTTTCCTAACACCTGTGGTTAGAGAGTACAAAGCCCTGGACAGACCCTCAAAGGGCAACTCTGGCAACCTACTAGATTGTTTTATAAACAGCTGTTTTCAAACTGATCCTGAAGTTAAAGGGGCATTAAAAAAACCACAAAAAACCAACAAACAAACCAGCAGCAGCAGGCAGCCATTATTTTTTGTGCATGTAAATTTCTACCATGATACACTAGTATGACCTATTTTCTGTTGATTTCACCCCAGAGTTCCCTTTCCTCTCCCCCTCCCCAGCCTAGCGAACATCTGATAAACATTCACAGTGGGAACAATGGATGGCACTGAGATTAACAGTGCCAGGGGCTGCAGGGATTACCCCAAGTGGGATTTCCCTTCAGGCTGTGATTTCTCAGCTAGTTCCATGGTTTTAAAACCTTACCACTGCCTTCTTCCAAACTCCATGTGCCGGCTAGACAGTTTACAATTTTATAAGCAATATCCTAATTAGAAGTTGCATCTGCCTGTGTAGTTATTAATAGCCCTCCATGAACTGATCAACACTTATAAGTACTTATAGAGTGGGTGTCAGGGGGATGGGGCCAGTCTGTTTTCAGTGGTGCCCAGGGACAGGACAATAGGGAATGGGCACAAACTTGAACATGAGAAGTTCCATTTAAACATGAGGAGGAACTTCTTTACTGTGAGGGTGGCAGNNNNGGTGGAGTCTCCTTCTCTGGAGACATTCCAAACCCTCCCTGGACATGTTCCTGTGGGACCTGCTCTGGGCGGACCTGCTCTGGCAGGGGGTTGGACCAGATCATCTCCAGAGGTCCCTTCCAACTCCATATCATTATGTGACTTTTTATCCCACCATGTTCTTGTCCCATCCCTCTTTGAACATACACAACATCAGCAGTGACGGCAACATTTCCCAGTGTCTCCACCAGTCTCTCCCTGGCCTCACAGGACATGAGTTTTCCACCAGTCAGCAATGTGAAATCAGTGACACATCTGCTGCCATGTAGGCACTGAAGCTGAAGGTCCTACAAAGCTCTTCTCTGTCCCCAGATGACCCCATAGAGCATCTCGGTCTTGAGGAAAGGGCGCCCACTGATTGCTCCAGACAGGTTCTCTCGTACACTATCTGGAACCCACCTCACGGTTGCTCTGCCCTGCCTAAACCTGTCTGAGTTCCCCAGCTCAGAAGAATTGCTCATGGGGAATCTAGAAGAGATGCTCCAAAATATAAAGCGCTCAGGTGTCTTTCTGTTTTCCCAAGTAACAAGTGATTGGACAAGAGGAAAGAGCCTCAAGCTGCACCAGGGAAGGTTTAGATTAGATATCAAGAAAAATTTCTTCACTGAAAAGGTTGTCAAGCATTGGAAGAGGCTGCCCAGGGAAGGGGTTGAGTCACCATCCCTGGAGACATTTAAAAGACACATAGGTGTGGCATTTAGGGACACAGCTTAGCAGCAGACTTGATGGTGTTAGGTTTACGGTTGGACACGATCTTAAAGGTCTTTTCCAACTTAAATGGTCCTGTCATCCTAAGTGGTGTGTCAAAGGTGTGGCATGGTTTGCACTTTTGTTACAGACACCTTTGCTTAAAGGGGAAGCATAAGGCACCCCCACAGTCTATTTCCACCTAGCCTAGGGGCAACAGTAGCATCTTGGATAGTTTATTCTTGTGGGTTGGTTGGGGATTGTCTCCCCCTTTTATTTTTCCTTCAACCCCCAGATCTTAAAAAATGCAGATTTAAAGGCAAAAAAAATTACTTCTTTCTCTCAGATGCACCCAACACTCTTAACTATTCACATGGAAAAAAATTTATCCCCCACCCCAGTCTATCCCTCTTATATACCAATACACCCTGCTGTTAGGTTACATATTTAGCATATGGTTTTATAATTCTATTTTGTCCAATTCCAGGTCTTTTACATAACATTTGCCATAAGGGAACCACTAAGAAAACAAACAAAAAAATCACCCTAAACAAACCATCAGAAGTTATCCAACTATTTGCAGTCCTGTTTAAGCAGAAAAGACCCATAAACAAAACACGCTTTGTTTTATAGGAACTCACACCCTCTAGGGAAAAACTTTTTTGCCAAAAGAATTCCCAACCAGTGACAACCAGAGTTAATTACAACAGGGTATTAAGAGGATAACTTCTTTTCAAATACTCAAAAGCATCATGAAACAACTTCTGACAAATTAAAGGTCTCCTCTCCGTTGGGTTATTGTTCCAAGTTGTCTGCAGACATCATGGCATGAGTTATGCTACTCTGACATCATTTTGCAATTTCAGTGCCCAAAGCACACGCCTGTGCTATAACATGAGCTTGACAGCACCTCACGTTTCCACCCTAGTAAATTCTAAATAGTTTCCAGAAACGTTTATGTAGAAAATACCCAGGAAGCATGCCCGGTAAGCAGTTCAGATGATCCCATGCTCTGGGATTCTCGCTGTCTCTGAAGAACTTCCATATGTCCGGTCTGGAACTCTTAAGCAGGGCAAAAAGGAGAAAAAAAAGTGAGCCTGACGCACATTCCTCTTATCTCCATCACTGTCACAACTGGTGTTTTGGAGTTAGTTACCTTGTGCCAGAGCACACACAACCAGAAAGAACTGCAGATGGAGAACTTTGCAGGAAATGGGTTGGACAAGAAGAGAAAACACAGAGAAGGCTTAAGGTTATGAACTTTACACGGTTCATAATACCCTCACACGATGGACAAGGTCTGCCACTACCGTCACATCCTGAGGATCTGGGGTCCTGGGGGAGGTCTAGATCCAGTCTAAGTCTGAAGCATCAGCAAGGTGGTAAACTAATAATTCCTGACCTAGTGAACACTCGCAGAACAAAGAGCAACACCAAGGTAACGCCCGACATGTTGCCATAGCCCAAAGCAACATCAGGAGTTACTGACACCTGGAGTCCACAGGAAGGAAGAGAAATGCTCTATAGTTTCCTAGGGATGGAGCCTGTTGTTACAGAAGTAGGTCTCCACATTTTCTGATTAAGTCTAGACTGTTGTGGACAGACACATCACCTCACGATGCTGTTCATTAGTGAAAGAGGTATAGCAAAGAAGACACCAGAGAGAAATTTTATTCAAGTGTGTGAAAATACCACCCTCAAGGGCTAAAGCAGGATTTTCCCCCTCTCAGATTCCACACCTCTTAGAGCATCCATGTACTACTTGGAGTCTTATCCTCCTCTTAAAACCCGGATTTTAAATGGGGGTGATATTTTTGCCTGGAGAACTGAGAATAACCTTTTCTCCAGATTTAGAGCATTCAATATTCCCCTAATCCCTCCCAAAAACACCCAAACAGCAAACACACCCCTCAGCCAACTGTATTATTAGAAGCTCAGAAGGGAGAAACCTGAAAACTCCTACCTGTGAGAAGGGTGGCAGTTATAGCTGGGGTTATACAGTATACTTTGAAGAAGGTAATTCCCCACATCTGGCAGAAGAGATTCTTGCCACAAGGCAAGAAATGGCGTGCGTTCTAACTGAGCAAAACTGTTTATAATGGCTGAGGCACACTCAGCAGCTTTACCAGCAAGGTTTGACTAATCGCTTCAGCTCACTAATAGCACAGGTTTTGCTAACGACCCTTTGCAAGTTTACAAGTTTTTAAAGACTTCCCCGTTAGTAGGTTTTACATCGACAAGTTTTCAGCATTGACCTGTCTTAAAATGTCATTCAGAACTCCTGGCTGCTCACTGAGGCTTATTCTTCACAATAAAAGGCCAGGACTAGAGCCAAGAGTCTCAGAGGCTAATGGGTTAGAGCCAGACCATGAATAATTGAGGGGGTATGTTCTCCATTTATGGCACTGAGTGGCAGCAACTGGCTGTGAAAATGCATTTGTGGGAATCCCAGGGTCCTCAGGCTTTTCAGCAACAAGCCCCTGTGCCTGCTGTTCCTCACCTTCCCCGACCGAGCCACGGAGTACGACACCACCGCTTGCAGTCTGCTCTTCAGCAGCCAGAAATCAGACCTTTCCAGGTCTACCTACCAAGGACCTTTCCTTGGTAGACCAAAGTCTACCAATTTCAGCCTCAATTCCTAAGCCAATCCATCAAGGACCAGACACACCACCACACGTGGGAGACCTACAGAGAAAAGAACAGGGGCCACATGTTACATTTTAGGTACGTGCCACGCAGACTCCATCACAGAAAACAAGATGCATTGTGACCTGTAAGCTTACCCATACCCACTTTTAACAAATCCAATTCCTCTTCCCTTTCCAGAAGGAAAAATAAAACAAAAACCCAACCCTCATGGGGAAGATTAGAGCAGCTTCCGAGTTCCTTACTATCACACAGGCTGAGGAATGCCCCCAGTTTGTTACTGGGGGGCTTATTTAAGGACATGGGGGAAGTCACAACTGTACTCCTGCGATATTAATTATTTAATTATTGGCCTGGGACAGATATATAGCAGCTTATTGGTTTCCACACAAAACGCTTCCATGTGCTGAGCTACTGCAGGGGCCGGTGCTGTCGATTTTGCCAGACAAACACTGCAGCTCCCAACAAGTCCAAGTGCTATTCTGAGTTGTAGTTTCAGCAGCCAAACCTTTAACCCCTGGAGATGAGCTGGGAGCCCAGCCCATGGAGCAGCAGCAGGCTTCCTGCTCTCGGAAGGTCTGAGGACTTTCCTCCTGAAATCCTTTTTTTTTTTTTTTTTGATCAGGTTTATAAGTATCAAATGCCCCTTTCCTCCGTCCAGACCTACCACAGAAAGCATCCAAGGATAGAGGGAAAGAGGAAAAAGATGGGAGCAAGGAAAGAAGCAGCAGGAGAAGCTCCTCGTGCTATCGTCAACTTCTAGAGCTACTTAGGGCAGAAATGTGAGAAGCAAGCATAACCCGTATACAGTAGTGGAAGACACGCAACAAAATACCCAACTGTGCACTGCTCTGAGAAATGGAAGGGAAAATTATCCCTAAAAATGCCAGGCATGCAGCACAAATCGTTTACGAGGAGAATACATTTGTAATTACAAGTTATTTTAGCTACCCTGCTGCCATCAGTAACTAGGAGCAGAAGGAAGCGATCAGTGTCATCATCTGGTCCCCCAGGGACCAGGCGATGCTGCTGATACTGGAGCACGCGGGCTGGGTTTTCTTGGTGGAACACCTCCCTCCAGTGGCCAAAGGCAAGTGATTGCCACAGAGCTTGAATAGTTGGAGATAGGCAGCGGTCCTCATCTTCCCTCCTTTCTCCTTCCAGCTCCACATCAGGCTGAAGGAGAACCGGCAGCAACCTCCCCCACCAAGCAGCCATCTGGTCAGGTTTGGCAGCTTTGCCATGATGTGTAGCCCTCTAAATCGAGAGGCCCTGGGAAAGCATTGACACCTGATTAAAGCAGGGTGCTCTGGGAGACCCACCAGAAAGAGGAGAGGATCCCATATGACCAAGAACCAAGCTCTCCTCAAGCACAGCCCAGGACAGGCTAAAGGAACAAGTTGTACTCACAGATCAGGCCCTACTGTAGGTCCAGGATCCATTTAAGCATCTCCTGTTCCACGCTTGGCTGGACAGGGCAACCAAAGTCTTGACTTCAGACCAGTTGCCACCGGTGTTTGCTGGCAGCACCCCAGCACCACCTCCTCTACAGACTTCACTCTTGTTTCTTCAGACACGTAAGAGAATTTTGGTCACGCTTATTACTTCCTCAAGCAACAGCTCAGACTCCATTAGAACGCTAACACAGGTCCTTCTAAGGACAGCCATTTCAAATGGCAAGGATCTGAAGGAATTTTGAGATCCAGCTCATATCCACTTCTCAACTTCTTAGCTAAGGGAAGGATAAGATGTCTACAGCTCCTCTATCTACTTTCAACTAGTCAAGCCCAGTGCGTGGTGGCATAACCTACAAAAGAAATGACCACCTCGGTTTTCTTCCTCCTCACAGTGTCAGGGCAGGGACTGACTGAGAAACCTTTAAATAGGAGGCAGGAGCCTACTGAAGGTCAGTAAGAAGAGGAAAAAATGATAAAACTAAGCCAGCCAGAGCTGTATGCACCATGGGCAAGCAGCAAGCTTAGCCTTCATACAGTATAGACTGCACAGATTTGAAGTGACATCTTCAAAGACAGAGATCACACCACTTAGGAGATGGTGAGTAATTTAGAGAGTTCAGTCAGCTCCCCCCAGGACAGACATATTTCATAAAAGTAGGCAAAGTTCACCCTAGAATATAGCTTAGAGAAATTGTCACCTCCCTCTGCCTGGGCAGTATCTTCACAGTCCACACTGATCTCACGCATGGGCCTCAGAACAGCTTTGGACAAGTCCCTTGCTACCTTGAACAAACCCGGTATCCATGATTTGCCTGTGAGGAGAAGGGGGGAGAGAGGAAGCAAGGAGAGAAATCACTGCAACACACATCGTAAGCAGAGATATTTGGTTTTTTTTTAGGAAAGTCTTTATTACAGAAATATTCACCCTCTAGACTTTTATATCTGTACATGCATTTTCTTCCAGTAGGAAGATGTTGCTAAAAACAGACAAAAAACCCCCAAAAAACCAAAAACAAAAAAGAAACCCAGCATGGGCTCCTTTTCACTTGCTGCTCAGCATTGGCATCTGTAACTCAACAAGAACCTTACAAATGAGAACACGTTAAAGAATAGACTTTGTGCTACAAAAGCGAGCGAGCTGTACTGCCAAGAAGGGTGCCTTCTGCTATAGCAAAAGTCAGCTTGAAGGATCTGCGCAGGAGGGGCCAGGTGCCCTGAAATAAAGTCTTACAGCCCCCATAAAAACCATTTACCCAGTCCTATCTGCTCTCCCCAGCCACTGCTGTGTCTGGAGAGAAGGACAGAGCTCTGACCCCCCTGCATGAGCCTTTCTTTCCAGAAGGAAAACTTGAGTAGGTGGTGAAGCCATCCCTTTGAACTGTTACTGGCGTTATTCCTACCAACCCCACCCCTGACATGAGACAGTCCTGGGACCACCTCCATAACGCAAAGGCTCTCCCACCAAGTACCTTCTCTATCAGGTTTCAAGCAAGGAAGACCCACTTTTCTCTCCAGTGGTCTCCTGCTGGCAGGGTGACGGCACACCCATGCGACTGCCAGAAAGCCATTGTCCCCAGGCCACCTCCAAGGCTGAGGATTTGCACCCAGCTCCCTTATCTAAGGAGCTCCGGCAGTTTTTCCATACATTTCCTCCACACCACTCCTTGCTGCCGGCCATTGGCTGAATAGAGCCAACAGCCCAGACATCAATTATGGAAGCCCACCAGCCTGCACAACTGCAGAACCAGCTACTGCAGTGCTTTCACTGGAGACAGAGCTCAGGATGCAGCCATGGCTCCAGACTGCAGTGGAGTCAGACGACTGGACAACTGAAATTAAAAACAACTTATCCTTGCATCCAAATCACAGAACCTAAACTGGGCACTGGTAGCTGGGATATCTCTGATATACAGCATCAGCAATCCAGTCAGATCCCTCCAGATTCATAGTTAAAAATCACAGCTGACAAGTTTTCTATTCCTAAAGGGGGCAGGGGAAGAATCAAGTTAAATCGTAACCTCTATAAAAGTTGGCAACCCAAGAACGCAGCCAGTAGAGCCAGCCTGGGGCTGAGTCCCCACTATGCAGCCGTCTCTGAAGTGCCTCCAAACTGACAGGAGCCAGCAAAGCAATGCTGGGGGGAGAAAAAAACGTAAAAAGACAAGTGGGAGAAACATCTAAATGTCAAATCCAGAACACAAGGAGCCATTCCAGAAGCATCTGAGCATTGCTGCCACCACCGCCACCACCACCTGCCAGGCCCCACCATTAATGGGCAGGTTTGGCTCCCTCCTGGTGGCTTTCCATCATGCTTCAAGGGAAGAGCTCCATAGTTGACTCCAGGAGCAGGAGAAGTGAGTGTGGGGGTATTTGAGATGAGAGCTGAGGTTGGATGGTGCATAGCAGGAGCTGAATCAGGGTAACTGCAAGGGAGAAGGCCTATAAAGCACAACGAGTTACCACCACAAATCAGTGAGTAGGTGAAGCTACCAAAGCACTGGAATCTCAACATCAGTCCTAGCTCGTGGGACAAAGAGATGGGACTTCTGGGGGTGGAGAGAAAGATGGGTGGGAGAACAAGGTTGGGAGAGGAGTTACGGTGTATTAGGCCCAGCGGGTTGTAGAACAGAGATATGAATAGTATTGTTTAACAAGGAGCAGGCAGCAAAAGCATTGTCCCCGCAGGTAAATCGGTGTCTCGTGTGATACGAGACAGTTAAGTTCTGCTTCTTGAAGTAGAAATAATCCAGAGGCAGGATGCAGGTGGCCCAAGGGCCCTATCGCTGGAAGATCAGGCTGTATTGCAGCTCTAACAGTTCTTAGCAGAGCGGTATCAGAAATGTGATGTCACAGGAATAATGGTCAATGGTTGGACAGTCTGGGTATGAGGCAGGAATGTTCTTTTTGCTTCTTTCTCTATGGTGCCGTAGCTCTGGAGTCAGCCAACTCAAGACTTGGGCACTTTGGTGTAGTCTTCACTGTGTATGTTCTTGCAGAGCGAAATGGACAGTATCATCCCCAGCAGCTGGAATGAGCAATGAAGAATGGGAAGAAAAATCAGCAACCAGACAGGGAATAAGGCAGGAAGAGAGAGGATGGTACAGGGGAGCAGAATACAGCAGTCTCCTTTTAATGACACCACACAGGTGAGCAGAGTTGGTCCCCAGAGCAAGGAAAACACCATCAGCGGGATGACAAAAATATTTTGCTGCAAAACGATGTGCCTTCTTCTGGAAACTATGCTATATATAGGTTTTTTTTAAGGCAACAAACGGGATCTCACTAGCGGGATGTTGCTCATTCTCCCTGGATACACGTCAGACACAGCAGCAGGAACCATGAGTAGTCAGCTTTGTTCAAATTTTTAACCCAACCAATGAAAGCAGCAGATCAAAACTCCAGGTAGACACAATCAAGAGCTGGAACTGTACTGCCATTTAATCAGGTGTCTATTACCTGCAAACATAGTTGTCTTTAAAAGAGCCTGGACGGTAAGACAGTAGAGGTTCATGTCAGGGAGTGACTCACCTCTATAACAGCAACACCAGTGCAGACCCCAAGAATGATACCAAGGTTGTCCTTCAACCACTTCTCTACACCATCCATGCATCCCTGGGGAGAAAACAGGTTCACAAGGGAAAGAAGCACAAATCTAAGCATCTCAAGACCGAAACCCCATAACACCTCTCCTTGTGCAGGCAGAAGATGATCCCAGTTACATGCTATACCAGGTTTCAGAACAGCTGTAGCAGAAAAGGGCAGGTCCCCCTTTGCCCCATTTTCCACAGGTACCTCAACTCTAAATAATTCCCAGAAGAACAAACAAGGCGACTTCAATGTAAGCTTCAAGGGGCCTAGACATACCCACTCACCTGCTCATGAACAGGCCAGTCGGCGTACGTCGCCGTGCCGTTGACAGGGTCATCCAGATTACAAAAACCACTATCTGCCTCCAAGCCCTTGGAGCTATTGGAGCAGGAGCAGGGATACTGGGTCATGCTCCTGTTGATGAGAATCTTGTTATCTTCCCAGTCCATTGCTCCAGTCCAGCCACAGCAGGCAATCTAATAAACAGAGAGAGATCATCACATTCTTATACTTTGCCTTATACTATCTTATCTCTGTGAAAACAGACAGGGAGTGGAGGCAGAAACACACAGGAGTTCTCCACGTAACAGCAATGGTCAGGCCACACAGTTCGTGTGCATTAGTTACGTTAGAACATCACCCTGGATGATAATACTTGTCCCAAGGGCCATGCAGAAGACAGGGGCATTAAATACTATATGCATATACACCTATAAATTCTTAAAGAGTGGGTGTCAGGAGGATGGGATCAGTCTTTTTTCGGTGGTGCCCAGGGACAGGACAAGAGGGAACAGGCAGAAACTTGAGTATAAGAAGTTCCATCTAAACATGAGAAGGAACTTCTTTCCTGTGAGAGTGGCAGAGCCCTNNNNTCCTTCTCTGGAGACATTCAAACCCCACCTGGACATGTTTCTGCAGGGGGTTGGACTAGATGATGTCCAGAGGGTCCCTTCCAACCCTCTATTATTTTGTGATTATTTCCTACGAAAGAGTCACTCTGCTCGCAAAACAAGTTAAAAGGCCATTTCCAGCAGACTTTGTGCATAGTAGACTATAATAGGCACAGGCCATCCATAAACTTCTTGCACACCAGCCATGCCAGAATATGAATCCTTCACAACCCTACTGCCTGAGGCCCAGATACTCGAACTTCAGCAGGTCATGCAGCTCGGCATCACAGAATCATAGAATGGTTTGGGTTGGAAGGGACCTTCATGATCATCCAGTTCCAACCCCCTGCCCTGGGCAGGGACACCTCCCCCAGACCATGTTGCTCAAAGCTCCATCCAGCCTGGCCTTGAACCCCTCCAGGGATGGGGCAGCCACAGCTTCTCTAGGCAACCTCCTGAGGGCCAGGCTCTCACCACCCTCACAGCAAAGAATTTCTTCTGAGATCTTGTCTAAATCTCCCCTCTTTCAGTTTAAAACTGTTACCCCTTGTCCTATGGCTCCCCTCCCTGATTAAGAGTCCCTCCCCATCTCTGCTGGAGCCCCCTTAGGGACTGGAAGGGGCTCTAAGCTCATCCTGAAGTCTTCTCTTCTCCAGGCAGAATAACCCTGGCTCTTTCAGTCTCTCTTCACAGGGGAGGTGCTCCATCCCTCTGATCATCTTCGTGGCCCTCTGCTGGACCCATTCCAACAAGTCCGTGTCCTTCCTGTGCTGAGGACTCCAGAGCTGGACACAGTGCTCCAGGTGGGGACTCATGAGTGCAGAGTAGAGGGGTCCTATTAGTTCTATAGAGCATAATTTTTATTAGTTTTTGCAGGCTAAATATTAGCAAACCTCATCTTATCTCCTGGTGACAACACTAAGCAGAAGTAAAAGCACAAAACAGATGTTGCTGGTGGGTCATCTGGAGGAGGGCATCTAAGATAGCGTGGGCAGGGGAGGGACAGGAAGTGAGGGAAGAGGAGGAAGTCCCGCCCCGGGGCAGAAGGAGCAGGGAGAGCAGCACAGTCGGGTGCTTTCTGGGTGCCTCGGCAAGTGGCGGGATCGTGATCGTGGTTGCACATTCTTCTGTGTTATTGGTGTTATTTCCTGCGCCCTTTGCTGTTCTGTTAAATTGCCTTTTTCTCAACCCACGGGTTTTGCCTTTTTCTTTCGATTTTCCCCTCCTGGCCGCAGTGCCGGTGGGGACTCTGGTCTCTGTGAGCGGCTGCCACAGCTCTTTTATTGTCGTCTGAGGCCAAACCACAGCAGATGTAACAGATCTTGAGAGGGGAGGTACAAACAGCTGAACACCCACACCAGGATGAGCATCTGGTTTCCAAATAAGTGTGGAAGATCCAGCCTCCAGAAGGAACTATCTCTGCCTCCACAGAGGTTTGGACTTCAAGACTGGTCTACAGAACAGCCAACCCCTTTCATACGCTAACTCTACCGACAGAGAAATGAGATTCCTAACACTCAACTTCCCCACCTCTACAAAACCTTCTTCTTCTGTCTCTACATAAAATAAAGGCTCAAGCAGGATTCTCTCTCCATAGCACGCTCAGCCTTGAGTCCCCTAGCAAGGAGATACCACTACAGACATAAAACCAGAAATAAATCATTCTCCCTGCAAGGAAGGGAAATAATGCAGCTCCGTGTTTTGCAGACTGAAGAGGGGATGAAAGAAAAAAAGAAAAAAAAAAAACTAATTACTTGTACTTACTACACATCGGTCCCACGCTGGGCATGTATATAACCACAAAAGGCAGCCATCTCTCAAGCTTGTGGTTTGGCAGTAAACACGACTCCAGTGTGCCTGAACACTGACCTAATTGCTCAAGTGCTGACCCCGATGCTAAAACTGAAACCCTGGTCAATTGGATGGCTCCCAAAAACGCCGACGCTCACAGGAGAGCCACCAAGAAACACGTGCTAAGGAGGAAGAGGCAGGCAGAGCTGCTGACTTGCCTAGCAATAAGTCAGGGGACTCAACTTGGTACAAAACAAGTACATGCTGTCGCTTTCACATAGGCTAGTGTTCTGCAGGGCCTGCAAACAAATAGCATCATCCAGCATCTTGCTGCCCGCCCCCCCATGACATACCTGTCTTTGCACATAGTCCCACTCATCTTGTAGGTTCCTGTCATCGTCATTCAAAGGGTCATAATCTTTAATCAGACTTTTAACTACGTTGGACAATTCGTTTTTCAGCTGGCAAGGAAAGAAAAGGCAGGAGAGTTAGTCAATTCCTTTGTCGTCTTCTCTTTGGGGCTTAGGGTACAGAATGCCCTATCACCTGTGTTACTCCTGCCGTGGACCCACCTTCCACCCCATCCTGTGGAAAAAAAACACAGAATCACAGAACGATACGGGGATGGAAGGGACCTCTGGAGATCATCCAGACCTGCTCAGAGCAGGTACCACCCCAGAGCAGGTTGCACAGGAACGTGTCCAGATGGGTTTTGAATGTCTCCAGAGCCAGAGACCATGGTCTCATCATCGTTACGGGTGTGAAAACAGTTTCCTTTGCTCTAGCTCCAGTGAATGAGCAAAGACAAACACTGCAGATAGAGATTATAAACACTGCAAAGAAAAAGTGGAAGGGGTAGTATCTTATGGTTAGCCCTTTTCCAAAGGATCTGAAGGAAACATAAGACCTCAGGCTATCATGCTCCCACAATACAGGCATTTTTAAGTTGCAGCAAAGAGACAGATAGAACCAGTATTAAAATAACGGGAAAATAAGTATTTAATTGGCACATAAAGCAACACTTAAAGGGGAAAAGCAACCAAGTAGTGACAATTCACCCCTAGACTGACCTTGAAATACCTTACTCTGCAGCCTTGGGTACGTTTTTGCATAGAGGCAATAAATACGATCAACAGGATGAAATGTGGAATGGGTTTACCATTTAAATGGGTTTACTAGATAAAATCCCACCATGATGACCAGGTGGCATTTCTTGCTCAGAAAACAATTTTTCCAGGCAGAAGTAAACACTGCAAATCAAGCCTGGCTTTCAATATTGCACAGCCTGCTCCTACATAAGAGGAAAGTTATTCTAGAGAAAATGAGTTAACTCGAGGGTCCTCATTTTCTCCACCAATCAGTTTCTTCTCAAGCTTATTAAGCAGACAGGAGACTTCTCTGGTTCCTCAGAGGTCAAGGCTTGGAATAAATTCCTTTGCTTATTGAGTACAGCATCGTGCTTGTTACAGCGTCGATGGGAGGTACACTTGATGCACAGAGAAGTTCAGATGTCAGACTAAACAATCATGCATTCCCTTAAGGCTGGAACAGAAAGCAAACTTTAACTCCCAAGAAAGAGCAAAGTTGTGAAGTCCTGAGCAAATAAGCATTATAAAGTATGGAGGACACATGGATATCTGCCACAGGAAAACAGGATGCTTGGTGGCCATCAACCAACCAACCCACCCACCCAGAGTCAGAGAACAGAAACAGTCTTAGTTATGCATCAGGAAAATCCTTCCAGGAGAGACAGAAAAACAGCAAAACAACTGTTCAAAGCGCAAACCATCTCTCTTCAGAAATGTTATATGCAGCTTTGGTCACTCAAAAAAAAAGCTAACTGCAAAAAGCAACAAGCACAGACAAGGTGGTATCTACAGCCTCAGTCATGAAGGGGAGGCAAGACAGCAGCTTTGCTACACAATGCAACAGCCAAAGCAGTGGTACTTTCCACCAAGTCCTTGCCCAGGTCCAGGGAAGGGCTACAAGAGAAGATAAGCAATAAGGAAACAGAACTGGGTATGGTTATGCACAGCAAGGTTAGAAATGGAAGAAGAAATGGACCAAGATGCTGGTTCAGGTGATCTCGCTGGCTGCAGCCCATCCCCACTGCTCAGGGAAGGTGCGAGTCGCTCCGCTGCCATACACAGCTGGGGGAAAGTTCCCTTTTTCACAAAGCAGTGATCTCCCTCTCCCCAGGCTCCTGAAACTGCTCCTTCCATATGAAGACAGGAAGGAGCTAAACTCCTCATAAACAGCCTTATCACGAAGCTCAGGTGTATCAAATCATCCCTTCACACCCATTCCTTATCCAGAGGTATTCAGATCTTTAACTCCCATGAGATGTGCGAGGAGGGAACCTGGCAGGCTCCTCCGCCTTCTTCCTCCTACCTCCTTCTGAAGCTCTTCTGAGCTCTTCATAAAGCTTGTACCTGACAGACCCAGATCCCAAGAGGTTTGGGAGAAGTGTCATTGGACTGCTTGAGGGATGGGATAAAGTTACATCAGCCTGAGCACCAGGATGCTCCTATCCTGTATATCGCCTTTTTCCCCATGGCGCTACAAGATATTTCAGACCAGTGGAAATGTTTTGGGTTTTTTTCCCCCTTTCATTCTACTGTTAAGCATTGCAAATGACCATGGCAAGTTCAGGGACATCCAAGGAAGAGGAATCATCTACTGTCAGAGAGAAGAGCAACTCTTCTTCCTAGAAAAACTGCAGCTCAGCTCACTGGGATCAGCAATGTCAGGCCAGACAGATGGGAACTGCATGATCTTTCTTTTCATTGTGTCTAGCTCTTCCCCTTTTAATTACCTCGCTTCCCCTTTTTCTTCCTTTCAAATCAAGGCAACCTGACCTGGTTCTCACTAATGAGATTGGCCTTGGCTGCTGCCATAAGCCTTATCACTTACTAAACCTCTGAGTTTCCACCCTCACCCCTCCCACACACTGCTGCTCCACATGCAGAGGCAGGCAAGGAGAGCTGGGTTTGTTGTCCTACCCTGCCTTGGGCCCATCTAGCCCCTTAGATATTAGGCCAGATGGAGCCTAGTGTCACTTCTGCAAGAATCATAGAATGGTTTGGGTTGGAAGAAACCTTAAAGATTGTTGAGTTCCAACCCCCTGCCACGGGCAGGGACACCTCCCACCAGATCACGTTGCTCAAAGCCCCATCCAGCCTGGCCTTGAACCCCTCCAGGGATGGGGCAGCCACAGCTTCTCTGGGCAACCTGGGCCAGGCTCTCACCACCCTCACAGCAAAGAATTTTTATCTAATCTAAATCTCCCTTCTTTCAGTTTAAAACTGTTCCCTCTCATCCTATGGCTCCACTCTGATCAAGAGTCTCTCCCCATCTCTCCTGGAACCCCTTTAGGGACTAGAATGGGCTCTAAGGTCTCCGCAGAGCCTTCTCTTCTCTAGGATGAACAGCCCAAGATTGTTCAGCCTGAAATCCTAGAATAATCTCAGGTAGTACCTCTGTTCTCCAACCCAGGACACTCCTTACAAGCAAAGACGGGGTCTGGAACAGACATCCCCAATCACAGCTGGGTAGGGAAGCTGTATCTTTGCTCTTCCTCTACTCTAACACAAGAACAGGCAAGTCTTACAGACAGCTCCAGTTTCAAAAACTGAAATGTTTCAGTTGAAGACAAACTCAGGGGTTTCTTAGGTGTTTCAGAAAGTAATTGGAGAAAGGGGGAATATTCTGCACACAATAGGAGAGCTCTAGAAAGCACATACCCAGTCAGCTCGGTCACAGGGGACACACAGGCACCTGCAGCTCATCACCCTTCTGCACTTGGCAGAGGAAAACCGAAAGAGCAACAAGCTAAAAAAAAAGGCATATCAAACACTCTGGCAGGCTTTCAACATCCTCACCATCTTCACCCACTTAAGGCCTGTCAGGACCCGCTGCTGTGCAGAGCGCGATGCCTCAGAGAAACAGCCACCCTTGCTCTCTGGGCTCCTGCTGCTCCCCAGCTCTCCTGTCAGGAGGGACAACCCTGCCACCCCACAGCAGGGACATCCAAAGCCTTGGCATGAACACCGCAGACCGCTGCCATAAAGCAGCGGGGCTGGCAAGTCTCCATTCGCCCAGGGAGAGGGAAGGAAGAAGAGGGAGCTGGGGAAAAGGGAGTACCAGCAGGAAGAGCCATAGGTCTTGGATTCCAGTCTCCATCATGGAATCAATCACCCAGGTTTCTTCCACTGCCAGACGCTGCTGGTCATCTATCCCATCCCTCTGTCCGAGGCTCAAGATAGATCCTTCCCAAAGCATTTATTAGCATACAAAAATAAAAAAAATAATTCCAGGAGGGGGCTCTCACTCTCTCTCGCCTCCTCTCCCTCCAAGTCCCTTCAAATTCTGAAACTAATGCATAGTCCATAGCCCCAGGCGAGTTGCTGCAGCAAGCACACAGGGCCTGTTTGCCGCAAAACAATAGCTGGCAAGTAGGGCAATTCCCAAAAGACCACTGCTCTCCTTGGCTCAAGGCATTTAGAGCCAAGAACTGTGTGAACTAGGCCAGCAGAGACCTTGCCTGGGCTCTGGCAGGCACATTGAGGGGCCTGTGAACCACTAGATGCTTGTGAACGTAGGCGAGGAGTTAACATCCCGCTCACAAAGGAAAACCCCCCAAAAGCCAGCCCAACCCACAGTTTCAGTCACCACCAGATGTAGGGAAACCGACGCTGCATCAACATCCTCCCAGTAGTACTGGGCATTTCCAGTCTGAAGGGGCATTCCTCTAGCAATGGTCATGGGGAAGGCACAGCAACAGCCTTCTTATCAGAGGCTTGGCCTTTCACTCTTACACTATTTCAGAATAATTTCATATGTTAGGGCGGGGAAAGATTTTTTGACACTGCAAAAGAACAGATATTCCAACAAAAACCCCACCAAACTAAACGAGTGAATCTGTTTGGTAGCCACTAATCAGGCAAAGGGCAGGCAGAGAGGAGCACAGTAATAATTCTGTCAGGTACAAAAAGCTGAGGGTCACCGTGCTACATCCTGCACCCGAAATCCTTTCCTCTGCTCTTGTTGTTCCTCTTTTTAGATCTAACCCAGTTCCTGAAGGCAGAAAGAAGTAAACAGGAGGAACACAACAGTGGGACTGGATCTTGGGGGGCTGCTGCTGCTGCTCTGAGCCTCCTCGGGGTGATGTTACACTGAGAGAAACATAGCGAGACAGGCAACCACAAAACAGCATGTGGGAGGTTTCAGCCAAGGCCTTCCTGAAATAAGTTTGTTGTGTTTCTTTTAACTTAGTGCTCTGAGGCAGGTCCTTCGGAGGGTGCCAGAAATTGAAAGGCCCTAGAAGAGACTTTTTACCCCAAGTTTTGTTCACTCAGGACTGACCAGGAGCAATTTTTCAAAGCCTAGCTTCCGCCAGCGTTCTGCTAGATCTGTCTTTTATTCTCTCCCTGGTCTGACTGAGGTAGAAATGAGGAGCTACAGCTCAAAAGCTGGGAATTTTCTAGAGCAGAGTGACAGCTGGAGGAGAAATACCAATGAGTGACAGGAATTTCATGGTCCGAAAAGCCGCATTTCCCCACCGCAGGGGAATGCCCATCCCCACACCTCCTCCTCTGCATTTGTCAGAGCTGTGAAGTTGCAAATCAGCAGCTTGTTTAAAGCTCCAGCTTCACCCAGCAGCTGGCCAATGTTTCCGTTTCTCCTTTGGCTCCAGCCAGCCCAGAGAGCAAGCAAGCCATGTTCCTGTGTTTGGCAAGGAACCCAGTCAACAGCTGGTCCCAGTCACCACAGGCACAGTTACAAAGCTTAGATCAGCTATGCCGGGGCAGGCACCATTCCCCCTGTCCCCAAACTTAAAATCATAGAACTGCCTTGGTTGAAAGGGACCTTTGATCATCTAGTCCAACCATCAACCTGACTGTGACAAAATCCACCATTAAGCCATGTCCCTCAGCACCACATCTGCCTGACTTCTGAATACCTCCAGGGACTGTGACTCTACCACTTCCCTGGGCAGCCCATTCCAAGGCTTCATAACCCTTTCAGTGTAAACATTTTTGCTAATATCCAACCTAAACCTCCCTTGGCACAACTTGAGGCCATCTCCTCTTGTCCTATCACCTGTTTCTTGGAAGAAGAGACCAACCCACCCCCGGCTACTCCCTCCTTTCATGGAGTTGGAAAGAGCAAGGTCTCCCCTCAACCTCCTTTTCTGCAGGCTGAACACCCCCAGCTCCTCTTTACAAGACTTGTTCTCCAGACCCCTCACCAGCTCCATTGCCCTTCCCTGGACCCACCCCAGCCTCTCAATCTCCCTCCTGTCATGAGGGGCCCAAAACTGGACAAAGCACTTGAAGTGGAGCCTCACCAGTACCCAGTACAGGGGGACCATCACTGTCCAAGTTCTGCTGGCCACACTGTTCCTGATACAAACCAGTGTGATCTTGGCCTTCTTGGACACTTGGGCAAAGCCAGGTGGACTGGCTGGGAGGGAGAGACTCCAGAGTTCTAACTTGCTCCCACCACATGAATGCTCCCACTTGCTCCCACCACATGAATGCTGATCCCAGTCTAGCTGTCAAAGAGCCAGAGACCTGACCAGTGAACCTACAGCCTGGACGGGCTGTTGCAATGCACTTAAGTAGCTCAAAAGTCATCCCCAAGCCTACTGGAGCTCTAGAAGCACACATTGTGAAACTGTGTTCCTGACCAATAGAGCCACTTCAAAATGTCAAACCACTTGGCTTTAATCTCAGACTGTAGGACAGGAACCATCACATACTTGGGTTTGCTCTTGGGGAAAGAGGATAGCTCTTCCATGGAGAGTTTTACATATGGATGTAGAAGGGCTGAAAGGACAGAAAGAGATGACACAACAAGGGAGGCCAGTCTGAAAAGCAGTCACTCAAGCTGTTAACCCCTCAAGGCACCAGTGGTGGCAAGATGGAATCACTACATGCCCAAATAGTCTGCAGCAGGATCAAGAGCAGGTGTGTTCAAAAAAACCTTTCAGGAGTTTTTTTTTTTCCTGGCCCCGTGACCCAAAAATAAGGCCTGTACACCAAGCAGAGCTTCATAATCACAGAATGATATGGAGCTGGAAGGGACCTCTGGAGATCATCCTTGAGAAAGCAGTACTACAGAGGTGGGCAGGGACAGAAGCAGCAAAGTGCAGAGCAAAGCTGTTGACCTGGGGTAGAGGAAAGGGGAATGCAGTTTTGCCTGCTAACAGTATAGCCTAGTTAGGAAAAAAGAATTTCCAGGTGTCCCCTGTTCCCCCAAACCAAGAGCAGGGAAAACGCGCACAGCAAGAAACACTCACGTTTTCTTTCTGGAAGTAGATGAGCAGTCCAGCACCAACCTGAGTTAAGAGGATCACCATCAAGCAGGTGAAGTACTGAAACCAAAAAGAGAACAGATAACCACTATCAAGCCTTTGCAAAGGTGTAACACAACAGCACAAGTTTTAGTAAGATTTCATACACAGGAGAAGGGACAACATTGAACCAATACACAATTGAGCCTGCAGACAAGCTTTGCTATCAACAGTAGTCTCCCCAGTAAGAGGTTTAAGTACGAGCATCTACATCACACCAGTGCACTTCGGCAACTCTCCTATCAGGCCTAAGATAAGACTTCAGGAGGGAGAGGATTTATAAGCACCTTCTGCATGTGTCATTCCAGCTGGGCCTCCCTCTCCCACCTCCAGCTCCATTCCCAGTCCACTCTGACCTCAATCAGTTGGACTGTGCATACCCCAAGTCTCTACAGCAAGAAAAGTCCATTTTACAAACCTATTTTTTTTTCAACTATGTTTCCAGTCAATTACCTTTTTTTTTTTTAAAAAAAAAAGCAAACCAAAACCAGATGTTTAATTTTTTTGAGGATCTAAATTTAAGATTTAACAGCAAATTGCTTTTAAAGAAAGTCTGACATTCTAGGGTTACTTTTAAATGGTGGCATCTATTACCATTACATTAGGAGATGTTCCTCATGCCAGGATGCACAATGAGCCATACTTGTTTTCCTGTACGCATGTACTCTGGATAAGGAGTCGTCGAGGAGCAGGCCAAGGTGTATGAAGCCTCATGACCTCATCCATCGCAGCCAGAAAATTCTCCTAAAGCCTGAGGAGAGGTCCTGACAGGCAGGACATTCCTAGTCAAGTCTCTCTCAAGTCTTGCACTTTTCACAGAAGCTGAACTTTCAAAGAATCATATAATGGTTTGGGGTTGGAAGGGACCTCTGCAGATCATCTGGTCCAACCAGAGCAGGTCCACCCAGACCAGATTGCACAGGAACATGTCCCGGGGGGTTTGAATGTCTCCAGAGAAGGAGACTCCACCACCTCTCTGGGCAGCCTCTGCCAGGGCTCGGCCACCCTCACAGGAAAGAAGTTCCTCCTCATGTTTAGATGGAACTTCTTATGTTCAAGCTTATTCCTATTTCCACTTGTCCTGTCACTGGGCACCACTGAAAACAGACTGGCCCCATCCTCCTGACACCCACCCTTTAAGTATTTCTAAGTGTTGATCCTATAGATCAACTGAGGGGGTGCTGATCCCCCCTCAGCCTTCTCTTCTCCAGACTAGAAAGACCCAAGTCCCTCAGCCCTTCCTCAGCAGAGAGATGCTCCAGGCCCCTCATCATCTCTGTAGCCCTCTGCTGTCACCTCTCCAGCAGTTCCCCGTTCTTCTTGAACTGGGGAGCCCAGAAATGGACACAGTGCTCCAGCTGGGGCCTATCTTTGCAGCACAGCAGGGACACGGTCACTCTTTCTCTTCTCCCTTTCTGCCTTTGATACTTGCCCTTGCACTGCTGAGAGCACATCACTAACTGGGAAGTCGGGGTGAGGTAGAAGGTCAGCTGGGACACATCTCTTCAGCTGGTAGTCCTCAACCCACTGTTTGCAGGAAGCAACAGTGACATCCTCTCTCATTTCACAGAGTTATTAGCTCATCATCAGTAACATCTGAGGAACCGCACCTACTTACTGCTGGAGAATTTCACGTGTGCAAATCAAGAACTGGGCCTAAGTTGACATAGCAGAAGTACCGTCCCCAGGAGACCAGAGCCCCAGCTACAATCCAACAGGTATTTTGCAGGAGAGGTATGAAAGGGTGGATCTAAAACATAGCATGAATTGTCTCACCAGACCCAAGAGACATCGGATTTCATTGACTGCTCCAAGACAGCCGAGGAACCCCATCAGCATGGTGAGAGCCCCAATACCAATAAGGATGTATGCACCAGTCTTCAGGGAGGGAGATGACATCTCTGTAGGGGCCAGGAGAGAGAACAGAATTAGCTACTGACAAAATGACATCTGCCATCACCAATTAGAGAATCGCCTCCATATCTTGTTGTCTTCTACAAAGGTACTCCACAGAGGCATGTGGGGACAGAAGGCTGCCTCTGTGTGTCTTCTCATGAAGAAAGATGACCAAAACCAACCTGCAGGTCTCCATTATCTCAGAGCCTGGAAGACCCATGGTTACTCCAAACAAATGAACTTTGGTTGGAGAAAGTTAGCTAGCTGCTTACTGGATTTTTAACTTCCTCAAGAATGCACTCTGAGAGTAAGATAAAGAACACTCTACTCCACAACTACTGCCCGTTTGCGTCAATTCCCTTCGCTCTCTTCAGGGAAGCTTTTTCTTCCAAGTCCTAAAAACCCTTTTTTGGTTTGGCTTTTCACTTTAACGCCCTCTTCCTTCTTCCAGCCTTTCTGTTTTCCCTCATCCACTTGCAGTCAGCAGTGGGACACACAAACTCCGTGGAAGGAAACACAACAGAAGAGCTACGGCTAGTGGTGGGCACAGATGATGATGTGACAGGGCAAATGACAAGCAAAGCGTTGAATGGCTTGTGGCCGGGCCCTTGATGCGACACCCGTGGATGACCCCCTGCAAACAGATGGTATTCTAGCATCAAAACAGATTTTGTGTCAAAATTAACTACTTTTACATATCCTCACAGATATTCCCTGCCTATTGTGTCTGGAATGACTCTGCTTGTGAACGCTCAAATAGGTTTTCAACCCAATGGAGGTAGTATTATTATTATTTCAGACATGCTGGTGCTGCCAGTCTTCTCCCTTAGCTACTTAGTACTATGAGCAACAGAAGAAACAAGCTCTTACATTTGGGTTGGTCACAAGACTATTTCTTGCAGAATACGATTGGAGGGAGCATCATTACAGCATGAAACTGAAGAGATTCTGTCTAGAAATAGTAACCAGAAACCTCATTTACCATTAAGCAACACTCTTAAACCTGGGAGCTGCACAGGTCCCGATGTCCACTGATTAAGGAAAATAATTGTTCCTAGAGCCGAACATTTAGTTTCCCGGGCAGAAGTCCCAGGAGGCAAACTTCCACCGAGCTCCTGCTGAAATAGGTTAAGAGACAGTAACTGAATCCAGACTGATGCTCTCCTCACTAATGCATACCTCCCCTGCTTCCAAACTTTTTTTTTTTCCCCTGGAGTATGCCAAACAGAAGAAAAAGATTGGTTACCAAAAAAAAAAAAAAAAGAATCAGAGCTGTTTGCCACATAGGTCACTTCAGCCTCAATTCATTCCCAGGGCAGGCTCTCCCTGGCTGGACATGGGCCACAGACACCAAGGTGCTGCTCCTCCTTCCTCCACCAGCCCCGGGACTCTTGCTGTGCATTTTAGGTGCTGATGTAGCAAAGCATTTACTGAAGTGGTAACCTTACAGGGGTAGTCTTCACCAGACTATGCCGATTCCTCCCCAAAAATCTGCTCAGCCATCCTATGAGCGGTCAAGTACCCGGGCTGCAGCATCTCCACAGCGCTAGAAAGCACTTGCTTTAGCCAACTTCTCACCAAAAGAATAAAAAAAAAAAAAAGGACAGCAATGCCATGGGGGGGGGGGCACAGGAGCTGGGATTTCACTTCTCCTCTCTGATACACCTTGTCTTGCAGGAGAAGGCTCCGCTGGCAGGACGAGTCCTGCTCTGGTTGCTGTCATGCCATGTTTTCCCCCACGCTGTGCAGGGGGCCAAGTGAGGACAAGAGGCTCCCTTTGGCAGCAGCTGGAGTGCCCTGCTGTGCTGGGCTCCCTCCCCATGCCTGGGTTACTAAAGCAGAGGGGGGGGGGGGTGTGGAAATTTAAAAAAAGAGGCAAACCCTGGGAAAGGAAGTGAGGGGGCGGGGAGAAAAAGCTGATGCTGGAAATCTCCAGGAAGGAAGCTAAATTTTTAAACTGCTGCTCTGTTAGCAGAGATTGTGGGTAAAATGGGAAGAAGCAGAGCCAAGCTCGGGGACTTTGTACTACAAGAAGTGGTGGCAGCAGCACCCATCAGGCTGGGGGAATGGCTGCTGGTACCAAACACACCTCAGACCGTGAGGCATCGTCCAGCAAATAGCCATGCCCTGGTAAGAGCCTTTTTTGGCTGCCTGCATTAAAAGTGTGTTTCTGCTCATGCCCCCACTTAATTCACCAACACCCCTGGTGGTGTTCCCTGCAGAAGCAAGCAGGACAGACAGAGCAGGACAGACAGAGCAAGCAGTGGTATCTGTGTCTATGGCATTAGTGGGGGTGTCGCCTCCTCCCAGCGCCTTCCAAAGCCAGGCCAGCAGTGTTAAGCAGGACTTGTGAGATAAAGACAGCCCTTTGCAGGATCAACGGGGCCAGGAACAGGGCTCTGAATGCTGTTTTGTTCCTTCCCTGGGGCTGCAAGGAGAGAGCAGGCAGCCCTCCCGCGGCATCTGAAGCTGGTGCCAGGGTCAGCAACTCCGGAGGTGGAGGGGGAAATCAGACCCACCAAGCCGAAAAGTTGTTTGAAGCCCCCTCTAGGAAAAAGTACAAAGGAAGCAGAGCTCGTGAAAGACAGGAGCTGAGCTCCTCATTTGGTGAGGGTACACTTACAGCCCTGCAAAAGGCCGGGCTCTGCTAAGGAGGTTGAGTTTTTTGGCTGTTGCAGAAAGCAGGCCCTCTGTTAAGAGGCAGCTCGATACTCTGTACTGACCCAAAGGGGAAGGAATCCTCGCATGTGCAGTGACACAAACCACCTCTGATGGTCAGGCTAAGCCTCCTGAAGCATATATACTCGAGTATGTTTTAGTAGTCAGAGCACTGAGGACTTCACAGACCCACACCTTCCATCTTCCCCCTCAGATCTATATCCTCTGCTGCTCCAGGAACAAACATACTGGCTCCTTTCAATGTACATGAAGCATCAATAAAACCAGGTACTTTCTTTCTTTGGCATTTAAAAGCGCCAGATTGACATAGATCACTGCAGAAAGCAGTGGGAGCACAGGAGACTTGCACAGCAAAACGACATTGAGGTATTGGGGGCCTTGGGACACAACGGTAATAGGGAAGCTGTTGTGGAAACACAAAGCAGTGAAAACAGAATTAAACACTAGTCCCTACGTTTAAGATGAAATATTTGGGTTGCTGGCAATGGTCTCTCTCAATCTGACCCTGGTGTTGCAATCCACAAGATGAGGAGGAATGCTGTTGTCTCCAGGGTTGCTCCCTTTCACCCTGCTCCTGACAGCCCCCTGTTGCTGTACACCATGTTACTGCTTAGGTCACTCACTGCATGTAAAAGTATTGCCATCCCTGGACTACACCATGGTCAACCACAGCCCTGGGCTAGAGTCAATTCAGAAGGAGAAAGAAGATGAAGAAACAAGATCTTACGTAGAACCGCAATGAAACTGGTTTTGTCAGCCAGAATCCATATTCCAAAACCCAGGATCACAGCGCCCAGGATCTGAAAGAGTAAACACACAAAAGCCTGTTAGTTTAGACAATTAAGAAGAGGCAGCCACCGTTCTCCAAACTCACAGGGTAAAAAACAATCATTCTTTTGCTGTTCCCACCCATCTTCCCCACGGCACTCCTCCCAAAGTAAACAGGATTAACCCGACTCCAGGAAAAGCGCCTTGGCCAACGGTACAGGAGCCCCAGGTCCTGCTTGGCAGCCCTTTACAGGGTATGACATGATGTTGTATAGGGGGACTGTTCAGAACAGCCTGAGGAAGAGACACCCTGCTGCTAGAATCCTGTTGTCAGAAGCAAAAGGTAAGTGCACGGCTTCTGTGAAGAAACGGGGACTGACAAACTCATCCAGCACGTGATTTTGAAGATATTTTTGAATAGAGAAATTCCTGACCCTACTGGACCAGGCTGGGAGCCAGCTGACAAAGGATTAGATATCTGGCAGCCTGGAACCTTCCCAGGAAGGAAATCTTCAGCTTGTCAGGCTCTGTTATAACATTATGGCTTCAACCCACAAATGCAAAAATAAAAACCCCAAACCAGCAGCGTTCACTTTGCATGTGGTTTCCCTTGGGTGAAGCGCTTTGCCCCTTCAAAAGCCAAGCTCAGACCGCTTGGCTTGGCCACTACTCTGTGACAGAACACCCCAGGCCCCTCAAGCCAAGACATCTTGGCACCAACAGAGAACCAAGCCCTACGAGAGATCAGCCACGGTCTCTGCCTCTCTCACCACACGGCCTTATCTAGGGCAAGGATTAGTAGAGCGATACGTCCCCCTGAGGGCTCAGCTGAATCCAGGCATTGAATGGAGAAGGCAAGAGATACACACTTTTCCCATCTCCTTTTGAAGGAAGGGAAGAAAATCAATAGAACTTAAAAGGTCTCTTCCAACCTAGACAATTCTACGATTCTGTGCTCTGTTTTAGCTTCCAGGTGTCACCACGTTTTATACTACGCTGCGAGGTGCTTGCATGTAGATGACACCAGCTCCCACATTAAGGTGACAGCACCATTATATCCATAATAAAGCGACTAGGCTGAGAAGCCTGTAAGTCTGCAGGTTTGATAACAAGCTGAAACTTGTGCCCTTCAGCAAACTAGAAGTGGCAAAGGCTGGAAACCACTTTGCACTTGCTGTGCAAAGATCTAAAACAGACTTTGAAGAAACAAGGGAAGAAGGAACGCAAGTGAGATGCCTCCAGAGGATGAGAACTGGAAGCAGCGGCTCTTACACCAGCAGGATTTCAATATAGGACGAAGTGAAATACTAAATAAACCAACGGGGGTGAAGAGCCATTGCAATTCTGTGCTTCATTACACAATGTTCCGATATTTTGGAGACAAGGGAAAGGCCAAACCACCACCTGAAGCAAGCTGGCAGAGAGGGTTGTATGGACAGGCACTGGCCCCACATGTTGAAAGTTTACACTGTGCTTCAGCTCTCTATCAAAGAAGCTTTTCTGAGCAAAGACAAAGCAACAGTCTAAAATAAGCTGCTTGCAAGCTTTCCTGGCCTGGCTGAGGGCACAACATGCTCTGAGGATAGGATTAGAAAGTCACCAAGCAAGTTCCTATCTGTGAAGATGGATGAAGATGACTGACTCGGCTGCAGAAAGCAAGTAGCTGCTGTATCAGAGAAAAAAAAAGGAAAAAAAGAAAAAAAAAGCTACAGAGACAAGATGGCAGTAATAAGAACCCCCCGTTGCCTTATGTCCCAACAGGCTGCATGGCAGCACCCAATCTCCTGATCAAACTAGAAAGGCCCCCTTGAACATGAAACAGCTGTGGTGCCTCAAAATTTCCTCTCAGACTTGGTATTGCCAAGAACTGCTGAATTTACAGTTTGACGCAGTCTTACATTTAAACCATTGTCTTAATAAAATATTTGTCTTCACAAAGATGCAAACCGGGCTGTATGTGACATCTCTCTTGGCTCACGGACCCTGAAATGTCACCTAAGTTTTGCTGTTGCTGACAAAACACAGAACGGCTGCTGAGCTGAGTTCCTGGGAAGTTATTTGTCAGGAGGTGCTCAGGCTACCCAAGGTCTGTTTTCAGGCTGATCTTTGCTCTAGTCCACAGCTCGCGTGTTTGCCAGGAGCTGCTGTGAAAAACAGTAAAAGGGGAAGGCAGGAAGACAGTTAGCCACAGGGAGAAAACGCTGCCATGTTATCAACAGTTTATTTTCCTCCTAGCAGGATAGCAAGGATCTGCTCAGCATCTTCAGGAGTTTGCATCACACGGCAAGGATGCCTCTGCTGCTGCCTTGGCTTCAGACCCTCCAGAGAAGGTAGTATCACTGAATTTCAATGAATTTTTAGAGTTGGAAGGGACCGTAGAGATCATCTCGTCCAACTCCCCTGTCGAAGCAAAATTGCCCAGAGCTAGAGCATGTCCCTCAGGACAGCATCCAGGCAGGTCTTGAAAACCTCCAAAGAAGGGGACTCCATGACCTCCCTGGGCAGCCTGTTCCAGGACTCCCTCACCCTCACTGGGAAGCATTTTTTTCTCATATTTGAGTGGAATTTCTTATGTTCCAGCTTAAGCCCATTGCCCCTCCTGTTATTCTTCTGCTCCTGTATCCTTCTGTTCCATTTACAGAAGGGTTGGAACATATAATTCTCCCATATATATAAAACTCTCTGTCTCCAGAGACCATTGGACGTGTCTCATGGAACTCTTTAATTCCCTTTAAGGAGAAGCATGCACTATGATGCTTCTACCCCAGAAGGCAGAGATGTGTTGAGTTTTGATTAGAGAAACTAAGCTTATACTCTAAGCTTCTGGTCTTCTTATCTTTTGTACCAAGCAGGCAAGCAGTCCAGATAACCTTCTTCCCTTTAACCAAAGCAGGTCAAGCCCTTCCCTGAAATAAGGCTCCAAGACTGCAAAATACCAAGTCCCTGAACCACTTCTGCTATAGCAAAGGACCTTTTAACAGACCTTGAGCATTACGGAAATGCTATTTGAATGACTGACTAACTTCTAAATGAATCACTAACGTGGCTCTAAAAAGTTTAATTCACCAGCTCCATGCAAAGCTGAAAGACACCCTCCAGACAGCAAGGGCTGACCTGCACAGGGGGCAATCACAGGAGCTCAAGGTCCTGAGCAGAAGCAGAGCTCCATCCCCAGTGTTAATGGTCATGCTCGTGCAAGCGCTCTCCTCACCAAAACTCAGCAGCTCTGGGAAAGCACCGTGAGGGATGCAGAACCTGTTTGTGCTGGGAGCCCACAGCAACTCAACAGCAGAATTTTCTCTGCTAGATTAATGCTGATCTACCACATTGTATGAGATCAAGAATACCTCCCCCATATAGAGCTTGAACAACCCTAACGGAAAAAGCTTCTCATCTCAACAACTTCCTATGACAGTGAGAAAGTAATGGATACCACCTTCCTCAATAGCTGGCACGTGCAAACAGCCTGCCATTGGTCAAGACAGAAGCACGCTTAAAATCTTCACTCCTGAGAATAATCAAGCTCCCCACCAGAAGAGAGATGCTTTGGAGGGGAAGACAGAACCTTCACAAAGAGCTTATTAAAGTAGCTTCTCCCTTTGGTCAGACCAGACCTCCTCATCCCACCTTAAAACTCAGTCTCCAGGCACAGCTCAGGGCAACAGACCGGCTTTCCCCAAGAAGGAGAATAGCTGGAAGCTACACCAGAAGAGCTGGTTTGGAACAAGGTAAAAGATAAAGGATATCACAGGATCAAGAACAGCTGCTTCCCATCATTTGGCAACCCAGGCAGGAGCACTCAAGCCTCCCCAGGACACATGGAAGGATTCAGTGCCTCCCATCCTCCCTGTCTTCCAAAATACAGGAAAATGCTTTTCAGTGCAGACGTGGGTTACCCTGACAAAGCTGCTCAACTCGCCCCAGGCTGCCTGTGACCATGCCTGGCTCAGCAGAGAGGGGAGAGGAGGGCAACAGGGAGCATCCAGCAAAACCAGCAACAGTGTTGTAAGGCACTGTAGTATTTCAGGTGGTCATCTTTCCTCCCAGGCTGGCTTTCTAGATGAGAACCTTCTCTCTGCAGAGGTTAGCTAATGAACTTGGACCTGGGGTTAGGGATAAGGGAAGACAAGGCAGAGCCCAGGTACTGGGCTTCAGCAAGACTCAAACACTGCCTTAACAAACACAGCTCTGTTTCCCAGGGTAGATTGGTTAATCACAGAATCGTAGAAGGGTTTGGGTTGGAAAGGACCTTAAAGACCATCCAGTTTCAACCCCCTGCCCTGGGCAGGGACACCTCCCACCAGACCAGGCTGCTCAAATTCCCATCCAGCCTGGTCTTGAACCCCTCCAGGGATGGGG